>JBAMMX010000020.1:20872694-20937694 GCA_037126225.1 Dillenia turbinata | reverse complement strand
TCTCACCCCATTTCCCAATATTATTCGATTGCTAACATGTCTTGTAGCCATCAAAAATTCATCAAGAATTTAGACCTTCATCAAGAGCCTAGAAACTTTGAAGAAGCAAAACAACATCCCCAATGGATTCAAGCCATGAAAGATGAGCTAGAAGCCTTAGAAAGAAACGGAACTTGGGAGTTATCATCTCTTCCTAAAGGAAAAAGGGCGGTAGGATGCAAATGGGTCTATAAGATCAAGCACAAAAGCGATGGAAGCATTGATAGATACAAAGCTAGATTAGTAGCAAAGGGCTTCACTCAAGCTTATGGAGTAGACTACAAGGAAACTTATGCTCCGGTGGCCAAAATGAACACAATTCGAGTCTTATGTCTCTTGCAATCAATCACTCTTGGCCAATGTTTCAAATGGATGTAGCCAATGCTTTTCTTCAAGGTGATCTAGAAGAAGAAGTGTACATGGAGACTCCGCCGGGCTTTTCTCACCAACTCAACAAAGTTTGCAAACTTAGGAAAGCAATCTACGGTCTCAAACAATCTCCAAGAGCTTGGTATGCCAAACTTAGCTCAACTCTTTTTGATCATGATTTCAAAAAATGCAATAGTGACACTTCTCTCTTCATTAAGAAACTAGATGGAAAAATCATTATAGTGTTAGTTTATGTAGATGATATAATCATAACCAGTAATGATTTAGACTTAATCAACCAAGAGAGAAGTTTCTTACAAACAAAATTTGATATTAAGAACTTAGGGAAACTAAAGTACTTCTTAGGGATAGAACTTTCCTATTGTCCAAATGGGCTTGTTCTATCACAAAGGAAGTATGTGCTTGATCTCTTGCAGGAAACCGGGAAGTAGGTGCCAAGCCCGCTTGTAGTCCCATTAGCTCCTCTTGTGGTCTCAAAGATGATGATGAAGATTATGAGGATGAACCAAGATATCAAAGGCTCGTAGGGAAATTGATCTACCTCACCATAACGAGACCGGACATCTCCTTTGCCGTGAGTCAAGTTAGCCAACATATGCACAAGCCCAAAAGAAAGCATTGGAGAGCCACCGAAAGAATCCTCCATTATCTAAAGGGCACACCCGGTATGGGAGTTTGGATGAAGAAGAACAACGACTCACAAGTCGTAGGATATTGTGATGCGGATTGGGCCGGAGACTCAGAAGATAGACGATCAACCACAGGATATTGCATGTTTGTTGGAGGAAATCTAGTATCTTGGAAAAGCAAAAAACAACATGTGGTGTCAAGATCAAGTGCCGAAGCCGAATATAGAGCCATGGCTGCCGCACCAAGTGAAATAGTTTGGTTAAAGGCTCTAATTGAAGAACTAGGGTTCTCCGTTCCTACTCCAATCCTCCTCCATTGTGACAATCAATCGGCAATTCACATAGCCTCAAATCCAGTTTTTCATGAAAGAACAAAGCACATTGAGGTAGATTGTCACTTTGTGAGACAAAAGTTTGAAGAAAAACTCATCACTCCAAGCTTTACACGAAGTGATGATCAAGTAGCGGATATCTTCACCAAACCGGGAACCGCCAATCACATACATAAAAATATGGTCAAGTTGGGTGTTATAGATACATACACACCCAACTTGAGGGGGAGTGTTGAAATAGAGGATAATTAGGGTTTATATCCTAAGGGAATGAAGTCTAAATGTATAGCCCTAAACTAAGCAGAATTTTCCTTCTCCTTTGTCATATTTGTAATCCCCTTTAGGGTTCCATATCGGGCCCTAAATGGGCCTTGCCCGGGTCAGCAAATGGGGGCCCAAAAGGTGTTGAAAAGATGGAGCATGAAGCTTGGGGAAAACCCACCGAACCTCAAGGCGTCAAGAGGTGGTCCATGGTGAAGTCTAGAAATGTCCAAAGCACAAACCGGGCGGTCCAAGTGCAAAGCTCATTCAGAGGCAATCCTAAGTCCAACCCTGAGAGGTGGTCCATGGAGAAGTCCAGAAATGTCCAAAGCACAAACCGAAGCGGTCAAGTGTTAAAGTTCATTCAAAGGCAAATCCGGAGACCAACCCAAGAGGAGATTTAAAGCCCATAAATTAGGGCATGTAATTAACCCTAAATGGGTGTTATTTGTAACCCTAAAATAAGGCCCAATTGTAAGACACAAATGGGGGCAGAATACTGCCCCCATTCTGTCCAGTTTTTTAGGCCCATTTAGGGACCCAAAATGGGCCCTAAATGGGCCCGACCCATGGGTCACAGCTGGGCCCAAATGGGCCCAGCACAGTCTAGCACAAGGGGGTCCAAAATGGGCCCCCAATGAATAAAAAAGGTGGGGCGCGAAACTGCCCCCTAAAAATTGGGCCCATTTGGGGACCCAAAGTGGGCCCCAAATGGGCCCAAACCATGAGTAACAGCTGGGCCCAAAAGGGCCCAGCGAAAATACAAGTCATGGGGGCCAAAATGGCCCCCATTGGCTGTAAAATACAGCCGTTGGGGCAGTCCCCAACGGCTGGAAATTCTAGCCGTTGGGGCATGCCCCAACGGCTAGTGGGAGAGAGCTTTATGCTCTCTCCCTCACTCCACTCTCCACTCTCTTATTTCTCTCAAACCCTCTCCCCCATTTTCTATAAATAGGCATGTCCAATGCCTTGTAATGTATGAGAAAGGAAGAGCAAATAGCACCAAAATAATGGGCATTTGACTCTCCAAAATTATGGAGCAAAGTCTCCTCTTGTAGGGCAAAGTCCCATATTTATTTTGAGCATTGTCTCACTTTCTTTTTTTGGGCATAGTCCCATTTTGTACTCAAAAATATATTTAGGCAATGTCCCACATTCATTATTTATAAAATGCCTATTGAGACAAATTCATTTTCTATTTTTTCTACATGGTATCAGAGCGGCACGATCCGGCCTTCGAATGGAGCTTAGGAGGCGGCAAAGGGCTAGGCATCATTGGCAACGTCTTTTTGGAACAAAGTTTCCGGTTGTAGCCGAAGGAGCTAGGCCCAAAAGTTGTCATCCAAAAGCTACAAAACAAAAGGTTAGATTCTTGTCAAAAAAAATCTATTTTTCATTAAAGTATTTTTATTATGAACTAACAAAGATGCACATTTAGAGAATGTGACATCAAAGTTAGAAAAATAGGATTTCTTGCTTAAAAATGTAGGAAATCCAAGTCAATCGAACGAGAGCAACAACTTGAGGGGGAGACCATCTTCAAACATTTTTTTTCTCACCGTTGGCAAGTCACGTCTTCAACGACGGACTTAAGGGGGAGTGTTGAAAAGATGGAGCATGAAGCTTGGGGAAGACCCACCGAACCTCAAGGCGTCAAGAGGTGGTCCATGGTGAAGTCTAGAAATGTCCAAAGCACAAACCGGGCGGTCCAAGTGCAAAGCTCATTCAGAGGCAATCCTAAGTCCAACCCTGAGAGATGGTCCATGGAGAAGTCCAGAAATGTCCAAAGCACAAACCGAAGCGGTCAAGTGTTAAAGTTCATTCAAAGGCAAATCCGGAGACCAACCCAAGAGGAGATTTAAAGCCCATAAATTAGGGCATGTAATTAACCCTAAATGGGTGTTATTTGTAACCCTAAAATAAGGCCCAATTATAAGACACAAATGGGGGGCAGAATCCCCCCGTCCAGATTTTTAGGCCCATTTAGGGACCCAAAATGGGCCCGGCCCATGGGTCACAGCTGGGCCCAAATGGGCCCAGCTCAGTCCAGCACAAGGGGGCCCAAAATGGGCCCCCAATGAATAAAAAGGTGGGGGCAGAACCCACTGCCCAGAAAATTGGGCCCATTTGGGGACCCAAAGTGGGCCCCAAATGGGCCCAAACCATGAGTAACAGCTGGGCCCAAAAGGGCCCAGCGAAAATACAAGTCATGGGGGCCAAAATGGCCCCCATTGGCTGTAAAATACAGCCGTTGGGGCAGTCCCCAACGGCTGGAAATTCTAGCCGTTGGGGCATGCCCCAACGGCTAGTGGGAGAGAGCTTTATGCTCTCTCCCTCACTCCACTCTTCACTCTCTTATTTCTCTCAAACCCTCTCCCCCATTTTCTATAAATAGGCATGTCCAATGCCTTGTAATGTATGAGAAAGGAAGAGCAAATAGCACCAAAATAATGGACATTTGATTCTCCAAAATTATGGAGCAAAGTCTCCTCTTGTAGGGCAAAGTCCCATATTTATTTTGAGCATTGTCTCACTTTCTTTCTTTGGGCATAGTCCCATTTTGTACTCAAAAATATATTTGGGCATTGTCCCACATTCATTATTTATAAAATGCCCATTGAGGCAAATTCATTTTCTATTTTTTCTACATGGTATCAGAGCGGCACGATCCGGCCTTCGAATGGAGCTTAGGAGGCGGCAAAGGGCTAGGCATCATTGGCAACGTCTTTTTGGAACAAAGTTTCCGGTTGTAGCCGAAGGAGCTAGGCCCAAAAGTTGTCATCCAAAAGCTACAAAACAAAAGGTTAGGTTCTTGTCAAAAAAAATCTATTTTTCATTAAAGTATTTTTATTATGAACTAACAAAGATGCACATTTAGAGAATGTGACATCAAAGTTAGAAAAATAGGATTTCTTGCTTAAAAATGTAGGAAATCCAAGTCAATCGAACGGGAGCAACAACTTGAGGGGGAGACCATCTTCAAACATTTTTTTTCTCACCGTTGGCAAGTCACGTCTTCAACGACGGACTTGAGGGGGAGTGTTGAAAAGATGGAGCATGAAGCTTGGGGAAGACCCACCGAACCTCAAGGCGTCAAGAGGTGGTCCATGGTGAAGTCTAGAAATGTCCAAAGCACAAACCGGGCGGTCCAAGTGCAAAGCTCATTCAGAGGCAATCCTAAGTCCAACCCTGAGAGGTGGTCCATGGAGAAGTCCAGAAATGTCCAAAGCACAAACCGAAGCGGTCAAGTGTTAAAGTTCATTCAAAGGCAAATCCGAAGACCAACCCAAGAGGAGATTTAAAGCCCATAAATTAGGGCATGTAATTAACCCTAAATGGGTGTTATTTGTAACCCTAAAATAAGGCCCAATTGTAAGACACAAATGGGGGCAGAATACTGCCCCCATTCTGTCCAGTTTTTTAGGCCCATTTAGGGACCCAAAATGGGCCCGGCCCATGGGTCACAGCTGGGCCCAAATGGGCCCAGCACAGTCCAGCACAAGGGGGCCCAAAATGGGCCCCCAATGAATAAAAAAGGTGGGGGCAGAAACTGCCCCCACTGCCCAGAAAATTGGGCCCATTTGGGGACCCAAAGTGGGCCCCAAATGGGCCCAAACCATGAGTAACAGCTGGGCCCAAAAGGGCCCAGCGAAAATACAAGTCATGGGGGCCAAAATGGCCCCCATTGGCTGTAAAATACAGCCGTTGGGGCAGTCCCCAACGGCTGGAAATTCTAGCCGTTGGGGCATGCCCCAACGGCTAGTGGGAGAGAGCTTTATGCTCTCTCCCTCACTCCACTCTCCACTCTCTTATTTCTCTCAAACCCTCTCCCCCATTTTCTATAAATAGGCATGTCCAATGCCTTGTAATGTATGAGAAAGGAAGAGCAAATAGCACCAAAATAATGGGCATTTGACTCTCCAAAATTATGGAGCAAAGTCTCCTCTTGTAGGGCAAAGTCCCATATTTATTTTGAGCATTGTCTCACTTTCTTTCTTTGGGCATAGTCCCATTTTGTACTCAAAAAATATATTTGGGCATTGTCCCACATTCATTATTTATAAAATGTCCATTGAGGCAAATTCATTTTCTATTTTTTCTACAAAAGGCCCCCAACGACTAAGTAAAATATAGCCGTTGGGGACAGCCCCAACGGCTAGAAGTGGAGAGGGCACAATGCCCTCTCCTTCCTCTCTTTTCTCAACTCTTTCCCTCTCTTCTTGTTCTCTATAAATAGAGCATATATGTTCCTTTGAAAGGCATGAAAAACATGCCTTCATTGCATGTAAACTCTCTTTAATTTCTCAATAAGATCATTAAAGTTTATTTCTTCATTCTTAGCTTGCTATCTTTAAATTTCAACATTAGTTTCTCATTTTGAGCATTGTCTCATTATAATTTTCTTGGGGCATTATCTCTCTTGTACTCAAAAATATATTTGGGCATTGTCCCACATTCATTATTTATAAAATGCCCATTGAGGCAAATTCATTTTCTATTTTTTCTACAAGGGGAAGAAAGTGTGTGTTTTTAGGATCTTTGAAAAATGATATAAATGTTATGATCCCCTAACCAAAAAATTATACACATCTAAAGATGTGATTTTTGTGGAAAGAGAGCCTTACTTTGCAGGAAAAGAGGTTCAAGAACAATCAAAGGAAAAGGGTGCTCAAGACCAATGGAACATAGTTCTTCCTCCCATCAAAGATCATGCTCATCGAAATGAAGAAGAAAGAGAACCAATACAAGCTGAAAATGATCCAACTCAAGAAGAATCAATCCCATCCAATTCTGATCATGAATCCGTCCAAGAGGAAGGGGGAGACAACTTAGATCAAGATCAAAGCATAGAACAAGAGGATCAAAATGTAGAAGAGCCACCTCCTCCTCTTCGAAGATCAACAAGACTTAGACTTCCTCCATCGGAATGGATCAACAAAAGAGTGTTTTATAACTCAAAGGTGACCTCACATCCCATTTCCAAATACTATTCGGTTGCTAACATATCTTGTAGCCACCAAAGATTTATCTAGAACATAGATCTCCACCAAGAGCCAAGAAACTTTGAAGAAGCAAAACATCATCCTCAATGGATCCAAGCCATGATGAATGAGCTAGATGCTTTAGCAAGAAATGGAACATGGGAGATAACATCTCTTCCTAAAGGAAAAAGGGTTGTAGGATGCAAATGGGTCTACAAGATCAAGCATAAGAGTAGTGGAAGCATTGATAGATACAAAGCTAGATTAGTAACAAAGGGTTTCACTCAAGCTTATGGAATAGACTATAAGGAAACATATACACCGGTAGCCAAGATGAACACAATTCGATTGTTGATGTCTCTTGCAATCAATCACTCTTGGCAAATGTTTCAAATGGATGTAGCCAATGCATTTCTATAAGGAGATCTAGAAGAGGAAGTATACATGAAGATTCCACCGGGCTTTTCTCATCAACACAACAAAGTGTGCAAACTTAAGAAAGCAATCTACGGCCTCAAACAATCTCCAAGAGCTTGGTATGCCAAACTTAGCTATACTCTTTTTTATCATGATTTCAAAAAATGCAATAGTGATACTTCTCTCTTTGTTAAAAAACAAAATGGAAAAATCATTGTAGTGTTAGTTTATGTAGATGACATAATCATAACCGAAAATGATTTAGAACTAATCAACCTAGTGAGAGGTTTTTTACAAACAAAGTTTGATATTAAGGACTTAGGAAAACTAAAGTACTTCTTAGGGATAGAACTTGCTTATTGTCCAAATGGGCTTGTTCTATCATAAAGGATGTGCTTGATCTTTTGCAGGAAACGGGAAAGCTAGGTGCCAAGCCTGCATGTAGTCCGATTAGCTCTGCTTGTGGTTTTAAGGATGATGATGAAGAATATGAGGATGAACAAAGATACCAAAGACTCGTAGGGAGATTGATCTATCTCACTATAACAAGACCAGACATCTCCTTTGTCGTAAGTCAAGTAAGCCAACATATGCACAAGCCCAAAAGGAAGCATTGGAGAGCTACAGAAAGAATCCTTCACTACGTAAAGGGTACACCGGGCATGGGAATTTGGATGAGAAGGAACAAGAACTCACAAATCATAGGGTATTGTGATGCGGATTGGGCCGGAGACTCAGAGGATAGACGATCAACCACATGGTATTGCATGTTTGTTGGAGGAAATTTAGTAGCATGGAAAAGCAAGAAACAACATGTGGTATCAAGATCAAGTGCCGAAGCCGCATCAAGTGAGATAGTCTGGCTAAAGACTCTAATTGAAGAACTAGGGTTCTCCGTTCCTACTCCAATCCAACTCCATTGTGACAATCAATTGGCAATTCACATAGCCTCAAATCCGGTTTTTCATGAAAGAACAAAGCACATTGAGGTGGATTTTCACTTTGTGAGACAAAAGTTTGAGGAAAAGCTCATCACTCCAAGCTTTACAAGAAGTGATGATCAAGTAGCCGATATCTTCACCAAGCCGGGGATAGCCAATCACATATACAAAAATATGGTCAAGTTGGGTGTTATAGATACATACACACCCAACTTGAGGGGGAGTGTTGAAATGAGCATCAATTAGGTGAAGAAATTTGAAGTATGATGAACAAATTGTTCTTGAAATAAAATTCAGAACTTCATTGAATTTGAGAGTATTTTTGTACATAATAAGAGGGCATTTTTTCATGCTCTCTAAAGAAGACTTCTACACCTATTTAAAGAGAAAGAAGAGGGAGAGAAGAGAGGGCTTAATGCCCTCTCTACTAGCTGTTGGGAGCATCTCCCAACGGCTAGATTGTCTAGCCTTTGGGGGGCCCTTTTGGGCCCCCATGACTTGGGCTGGGCTGGGCCAAATTGAGCCCAGCTGCTGCCTATGGGATGGGCCCATTTAGGGACTTATTTGGGTCCCCTAAATGGGCCTAAAATCTGGACAAAATGGGGGCAGCATTCTACCCCCTCTTGAATTACATTTTGGGCCTTCATGGACCTTGATTAGAGTTAACTAAATGTCTCATTTTTGCTTCATTTCAACACTCCCCCTCAAGTTGGGTGCGTATATGTCAATAGTACCCAACTTGCCCATGATATCTTGAAGATGAGCCGTGGTTCCCCCTTTAGTGAAGATGTCCGCAAGTTGATTTTCTCCTTTGATGTGAGGAGTGGAAATAAGTCTTTCTTTTACCTTTTGCCGAATAAAGTGACAATCGACCTCTATGTGTTTGGTCTTTTCATGGAAGACTGGATTTGATGCGATATGAATAGCGGATTAATTGTCACAATGAAGTTTGATTGGAGTTGAAACTTTAAACCCAAGCTCCTCCACCAAGGCTTTGAGCCAAACGAGCTCACTTGCAGCTGACGCCATTGCCTATATTCCGCTTCCGCACTTGACCTAGACACTACATGTTGCTTTTTGCTTTTCCATGTGACCAAGTTCCCTCATACGAACATGCAATGGCCAGAGGTAGATCTCCTATCCAAGGTATCACCTGCCCAATCGGCATCACAATAGCCTTCAATTTCTGTGTTTCCATTTTTCTTCATCCATATTCCTAAGCCGGGAGATCCTTTAAGATAGTGTAGCACTCTTTCGGTAGCCCTCCAATGTTGCTTCTTTGGTGCATGCATATGTTGGCTAATCTTACTTACTGCATAAGCAATGTCCGGTCTTGTAATCGTCAAGTAGATCAATCTCCCTACAAGCCTTTGATATCGCTCGATATTCTTATCTGGTTCATCATCATCAAAAGATTCAGAGGTGGCAACTAGTGTACAAGCTGGTTTTGCTCCCAATTTTCCTGTTTCCTGCAATAATTCAAGAGTATACTTTCTTTGGGATAGAACTACCCCATTAGGACAATAAGCTAACTCGATTCCTAGGAAATATTTTAACTTTCCTAAGTCTTTAATTTCAAATCTATATTTCAGGAAGTTTCTAAGGTAGTCTATGTAGTGTGTGTCATTCCCGGTAATTATGATATCATCTACATAAACTAGAGCAATGGTGATTTTTCCATTATCCTTTCTAACAAACAGAGATGAATCACTAGCGCACTTTGTAAATTTATAACTAAGGAATGCATGACTTAATTTGGCATACCATGCTCTTGGAGATTGTTTTAGCCCATAGATAGCTTTGTGGAGTCTGCATACTTTGCCTTCATGGTTCTGAAGTCCTTGAGGTAATTGCATATAGACTTCTTCCTCAAGATCCCCTTGAAGAAATGCATTTGCCATATCCATTTGATACATACTCCATCCTTGATTTATAGCCAAAGATATGAGAACCCTAATTGTGTTCATTTTTGCAACTGGTGCATATGTTTCTTTATAGTCTATGCAATATGCTTGGGTGAATCCCTTTGCCACTAGCCTAGCTTTGAAACGATCAATCGATCCATCGCTTTTGTGTTTAATCTTATATACCCACTTGCATCCAACCGCCTTTTTGTTGTTTGACAGATTTGTAAGTTTCCAAGTTCCATTCTTGGTGAGTGCATCTAACTCCTTTTTCATAGCTTGTCTCCATCTAGGATCATCCTTGGCCTCTTCAAATGATTTTGGTTCCTGTTCTTTGTCAATTCCGCTCAAGTATGCTTGGTGGTGCAAAGAGACATTAGATATAGTGTAATAATTAGAAATTGGATGTGATGTTACCTTGGAGTTATAAAAGACTCTTCGGTTAATCCATTCTGATGGTGGGAGTCTTAATCTTGTTGATCTCCTAAGGGGAGGTGGAGGTACATCCGATTCTTCTTGTTCGGATGCCTCTTCTTCCATTATTTGTTATTCTCCCCCTGAGCCTGATGGTAGTTCCTCTTCTAAGGTGTTTGATTATTCTTCAATGTCTTGAGAGTGAACCACATCTTGGGAATCATTTCTTTCTTCAACTTGAGTGGGCGAAAGACGAGGTAGAGCTAGAAAGTCCTAAGTTTTTGTTGGAGCATTTTCCTTAGGTGCTTCATGTGTCTCTTTTCCTGAAAAGAAAAACTCATTTTCTACAAATATCACATCCTTAGATGTGTATGTTTTGTTAGTTGTCGGATCATAACATCTATATCCCTTCTCAAATGTTGCATATCCTAAAAATAGGCATTTCCTTCCTCTATGATCTAATTTATCCCTAAATTGTGAGGGAATATGGATATAGCATGTACACCCAAAAACTCTGAGATGTGAGATCTTTGTTTTTTTTCCCAAGAGGACTTCTAATGGAGATAAGCCCTTTAAAACTTCAGTAGGCATTAAATTCATTACATGGACTGCGGTCTTAACTGCATCACACCAAAACTTTTTTGGGACATTGGCGTAGATCATCATGGCTCTTGCGGTCTCTAATATATGCCTATTTTTTCTTTCCGCTACGCCATTTTGTTAGGGTGTGTACACACATGACATTTGGTGAAGGATGTAGAAAAAATAGAAAATGAATTTGCCTCAATGGGCATTTTATAAATAATGAATGTGGGACAATGCCCAAATATATTTTTGAGTACAAGAGGGACAATGCCCTAAGAAAATTATAATGAGACAATGCTCAAAATGAGAAACTAAATGCCCTATCTATGAGGGTCACTTAGCCCTCTTTTTGGGAGAATTTTCTCCATAATTTTGGAGAGTCAAATGCCCTTTATTTAGGTGCTATTTGCTCTTACTTACAAGGCATGAGAGCATGCCTATTTATAGAGAAAAGAGGGTGAGAGACAAGAGAAAAAATTGAGAGAGAGTGGAGAGGGGGGGAGAGCATATTGCTCTCCCCAACTAGCCGTTGGGGTTGCCCCCAACGGCTAGAAATTCCAGCCGTTGGGGACTGCCCCAACGGCTGTTTATTTTCAGCCAATGGGGGCCATTTTGGCCCCCATGTCTTGTATTTTTGCTGGGCCCTTTTGGGCCCAGCTGTTACTCATGCCTTGAGCCCATTTGGGGCCCACTTTGGGTCCCCAAATGGGCCCAATTTTCTGGGCAGTGGGGGCAGTTTCTGCCCCCACCTTTTTTATTCATTGGGGGCCCATTTTGGGCCCCCTTGTGCTGGACTGAGCTGGGCCCAGCTGTGACCCATGGGCCGGGCCCATTTAGGGCCCTTTTTGGGTCCCTAAATGGGCCTCAAAATCTGGACAGAATGGGGGCAGTATTCTGCCCCCATTTGTGTCTTACAATTGGGCCTTGTTTAGGGTTACAAAATATACCCACTTAGGGTTTAATATATGCCCTAATTTATAGGCTTCAAAACTCCTCTTGGGTTGGTCTCCGGATTTGCCTTTGAATGAACTTTTACACTTGACCGCTTCGGTTTGTGCTTTGGACATTTCTGGACTTCTCCATAGACCACCTCTCAGGGTTGGACTTAGGATTGCCTCTGAATGAGCTTTGCACTTGGACCGCCCGGTTTGTGCTTTGGACATTTCTAGACTTCACCATGGACCACCTCTTGACACCTTGAGGTTCGGTGGGTCTTCCCCAAGCTTCATGCTCCATCTTTTCAACAAAGGATCCCATTGTCTCTTAGGAATTCTTCAAATTTGTGACTTGTGTACTCCTCACCATGATCTGTTCTAAGGACCTTGATTTTGGCATTGTACAAGTTTGTTACATATTTGAAATAACTTTTGAGTGCCTCAAATGCTTGATCTTTAGAATGCAAAAGATAAATCCATGTGTACCTTGTTTTTTGGTCAATAAATGTAATGAAGTATTTGTATCCTAGATGTGATATAATTGGGGAGGTCCAAATGTCTGAATGCACTAGTTCAAAGGGAGAGACATACTTGTTTTCTGAACTAGGATAGGAAGTTCTTGTTTCTTTTCCTAATATGCATGCTTCACAAGACTTGTTTTTAATGCTCAGATTAGGAAGAAGATTTTTCAAAGCCTTGTAGTTTAGATGTCCTAGTCGTGCATGCCAAAGTGAAGCATCATTATTAATGTGAGTAGTGAGTGCATGATGCTCTTGATCTAAGTAATATAAGCCTCCTTTTTGAGTTCCTTTGCCAATCAAATGGTTAGTTTTTAGATCATGAAATGTAACTATTTTCGGATCAAAGATGGCCCTACATCCTTGATCTTTGGTGATCTTGCTAATGGACAACAGATTGGAAGTAAGTTGTGGAACATATAAAGCATTTGTAGTTTTTCCAAAAATTTCTACTTCTCCCATTTGTTTTACTTCTAGATCTTGTCCATTAGCAACACGTACTACCCTTTGATTAGGGAGATGTTTAAAGCGTTTGATTTTTCTTCTATCCCTAATCATGTGATGATCCGTTCCGGAATATATAAGAATTTTCTTAGAATTTAAAGAAGAGATAGGGTTTTGATTGTTACCATCTATGTGTGCTGAATGTTGAGGCCTCTTTAAGTGAATGTCCAATTTATCTTGAGAGGCTCCACATTGAGCAACACATCCATCCACAATTGAAGCGTAGGATCTTCTTTGTTGGACAGGTTCTTGAAGCCCCTTTAAGCTCTGATTTGTCTTTGTTTTGCGATTAGTGTATTTGGGCATCATAGAGATTACATTTTGATCCTTTGCTTGTGAGCTAATTTCAGGCTGAACTTGAGGAATATAGCTTTCCTTTTGGGCCGGCTGCTGTAGATCTTTAATGCACTTATTCAGCTTCATTTGAAGCTCATCACATTTGACTTTTATTGATGATAAAGGGTCTTCATAGAATGCAGCAGCTTGGTGGCCGAATTTAGGAGGAATAAAAGCATTTTGTTGTTGCTCTATTGTGGTGATGATGGCATTTCCTTTTTTCAGAATTTGACCCTGATTTTGAGACATTTCGAATGCCATCATTTGCTGAATTTTGGCCTTCGTTTCTTCATATTGTGGAAGAGCCTTTATATTGGAGGTATCTACATGCAACTTCCTCCATAGTTCCAAGAATTTGAATGCTCCAAAAGGCTCTTTCAAAAGTAAACTTAAATCATCACATAAGTTCAGCAATTTTTGTATGAGATCCATCCATTTTGGATGACTTATGTTGCTGAGAAGATGGGTCATTCCCTCTCTAATACCATGAAGAAATTTGAAGTATGATGAACAAATTGTTCTTAAAATAAAATTCAGAACTTCATTGAATTTGAGAGCATTTTTGTACATAATAAGAGGGCATTTTTTCATGCTCTCTAAAGAAGACATCTACACCTATTTAAAGAGAAAGAAGAGGGAGAGAAAAGAGGGCTTAATGCCCTCTCTACTAGCTGTTGGGAGCATCTCCCAACGGCTAGATTTCTAGTCGTTGGAAGATTCTTCCAACGGCTAGATTGTCTAGCCTTGGGGGGCCCTTTTTGTTGAAAACAAGAACTACTCAACTCTCTTATAGCCATTAAGTTAAGGTTCTCATAGGGATCCTAAAATTGTCCTAAGTCCAAGCCCATGTGCTGGTCCAGAAGATATCCCATTAGGCCTACTTAAAGGTGACTTCAAGAGCATGAAAAGAAGTCCTAAATCAAGTTAAGATGGACTACTCAAGAGATCAAAATGAAGTCCCAAAAGGTTGGTACAAGATGCTGTCCAGATTGTCCAATGCACTAGTCCCAATCCAAGTCAAGTGGCAAGCTCAATTCAAGGCAGTCCAAGGTCCAGCCAATGAGGGTTTTTTGGTCTATAAAATACCAATATTAAAGCCCTAAAATGTGGCCCAAAAAGGCCCTTAAAAGGGCTCAAACGGCTAGTTCAAATGAACTAGCCGTTGGACTGTATAACAGCCATAAATATGGCTGTTATACAGTCCATTGGGGGCAGGAATCTGTCTTCCTGTCCCCCCAACGGTTCTATGGGCATTTCCCCCCTTTAATGCACTCTTTTCTCTCTATAAATAGCCTATAGAACTCCTCTTGTAAACTATGAACAAGTGCTCTCAAAGTGCACCAAAAAGTCTTGTATAAACAACTCTCAAAATCAATGAAATTCTGGTTTCATTTTCAAGAATATTATGTCTCTTCTAAATTCAAATTTTCACATGGTATCAGAGCAAGTTCATGATCCGTCTCTCAGCTTCAAAGATGATCCAAAGTGGGTTCTTTTGATGCAAGGTATGCTGAATATTTGTGAGGAACTAAACCTCATTTTTAAGGAGCCATTTGGATTCTATAAATTCAAGGGGCTATGGAAAACTTTGCAACAATGTATCTCCAATACAAGAGTTCTTCCATCCTATGAAGAAATGAAATGTAAAAGGGAAGAAATGGGCAGAATAAAGGGTCAACAAATTAGTACAAAGTCCATCAAATTCGGCCCCCAAGGAGATGAAAAAGCAGCCCCACTTTTGGACAGCAAGGTTGATCACAAAGAGGTTGTTCAATCAACTTCAAATTCCTCCAATTTCGGCCTTCAAGAAGCTATCCAACAAAGAAGATCTTATGCTTCCGTAGTGGCCGGATGTGTTGCCCAATGTGGAGCCCTTCAAGATAAATTGGATATTCACTTGAAGAGGTCTCTACATTCGGCACATATGGATGGTAATAAACAAAACTCTACCTCTTACTTAAATTCTGAAAAATTTCTTGTAGACTCCGGCACAGACCACCACATGGTTAGGGATAGGAAGAAAATTAAATGCTTTAAAAATCTTCCTAATTGTAAGATAGTGAGAGTTGCTAATGGGCAAGATTTGGAAGTAAAGCAAATGGGAGAAGTTGAAATCTTTGGAAAACCCTCATGTGCTCTTTATATTCCCCAACTTACTTCCAATCTTTTGTCCATTAGTAAAGTCACAAAAGACCTAGGGTGCAGAGCCATCTTTGATCCGGACATAGTCACATTCCATGACTTAAACACTAACCAAATGATTGGAAAAGGGTCTCAAAGGGGAGGCCTATATTACTTGGATCAAGGGCATCATGCATTCACTACTCACATCAATAATGATGCCTCACTTTGGCATGCACGATTAGGGCATCTAAACAACAAGGCATTGAAGCATCTTCTCCCAAATTTTAATATAGAAAACAAATCTTGTGAAGCATGCATCTTAGGGAAAGAAACAAGAGCCACATACCCTAGTTCAGAAAGTGAATATATCACACCATTTGAATTAGTTCACTCGGACATTTGGACTTCTCCTATCATGTCACACCTAGGGTATAAATATTTCATCACATTCATTGATCAAAAAACTAGATACACTTGGGTATACCTATTGCATTCTAAAGATCAAGCTTTTGAAGCACTCAAAGGCTATTTCAAGTATGTAACCAATCTTTACAATGCTAAAATCAAAGCTCTTAGAACTGATCATGGTGGGGAATACACAAGCCATAAATTTGAAAACTTTCTAAGTGAGAATGGCATCCTTCACCAAAAATCATGTGTTTACACACCCCAACAAAATGGGGTAGCCGAAAGAAAGAATAGGCATATATTGGAGACCGCAAGAGCCATGATGATCCATGCTAATGTACCCAAAAAGTTTTGGTGTGATGCGGTTAAAACCGCAGTTCATGTGATAAACTTAATGCCTTCCGAGATCTTAAGAGGCAAATCACCTTTAGAAATGCTTTTAGGAAGGAAAACAAAGATTTCTCATCTCAAAGTTTTTGGGTGTGTATGCTACATTCACATTCCTTCACAATTCAGAAACAAATTAGACCACAAAGGAAGGAAATGCCTATTCCTAGGTTATGCAATATTTGAAAAAGGATATAAATGTTATGATCCCATAACTAACAAAACATACACATCTAAAGATGTGATATTTGTAGAAAATGAATCCTTTTTTTCAGGAAAAGAAGAACATGAAGAACCAAGGCAAAATACTCCAACAAATTCTTGTTGAAATGAGGCATAATTGAGCTCATTAGCACTCCCTTCAAGATGCCCTAACTAGGAGTTCTTAAAATGATTCTAAGGAGGTCTAATTTCAGCCCATGTAAAGGTCCTTCTCTAAGCCCATTTGTAAGGCCCAATATGGGCCATCCTATCCCCATCAGCTGGGCCTTAATTGGCCCAGCCCAGCCCACTCAAAGTGGGCTGGCATCAGCCCCCAACGGCTAGTAGAGAACTAGCCGTTTGGGGACTCCCCAACGGCTAGTTCTCACTAGCCGTTGGGGGCAGCAGCTAGGAGAGGGCAATGCCCTCTCCTCTCCCTCATTTCTCTTCTTCTCTACCTCCCTTCTCCTTTTCTATAAATAGGGTAGGTGGTTGAGCTTAAATGATATGAAAAATATGTCTTCATTATGTGTAAACTCTCTTTGATCTTTCAATAAAAGTCTTGAAGTTTATTTCTTCATTTCTTAGTTTGCTATCTTTGAATTTCATCATGGTATCAGAGCAAGCTTCGATACCTTCTTCTTCCGGTATTGGTAACCCTCCACCACAAATTAGCACCTCCATGTTCACTTCCATTCTTTTAGATTCTTCCAATTATAATGCATGGCAAGATACCATCAAGAGATCCCTCAATTTCTTCAATCTGGAAAATCACATATTGGACTTTAACATATACACACCTAACTTGAGGGGGAGTGTTGAAATGAAGCATAACCAAGCCATCCTAGATAAGTCTTGCTAAAGAGTCAAAATGAGTTCCCAAGAATGCTCAAATTAGATCTACCAAATGATCCATTATTTTGGGCCAAATTGTATTCTTTCCTAAGGTCCAAGAAGAGGGCATTAAAGCCCATTGAGCTGGGCTCAAATGAGCCCAGCAAAGGACAGCCCTAAAGGGGCCAAAAGGCCCCAACGGCTAATTAAAGAACTAGCCATTGGGAGCCCTCCAACGGCTAGCTTTTGCTAGCCGTTGGGGCAGCACTAAGGAGAGGGCATTGCCCTCTCCTCCCTCTCTTATTTTCTTCTCTTTTCCTCCTTCTATAAATAAGGTAGGTTGGAACTCTAAAGAGGCATGAAAAAATACTTCAATTATTTGTACACTCTCTTTGAAATATCAATAAATCTTTGAAGTTTTTATTCATTGTTCATGTTGAATTTCTAAGAAAGCAAGCAATGAGAAATGAATAAGAACTTCAAGAACTTTATTGAAATTTCAAAGAGAGTACATAAGAAGTTGAGGCATTTTTTCATACCTATTCAATGCTCCAACCTGACCTATTTATAGAAGAGGGAGGAGGAGAATTTTAATGGAGGGAGGAGAGGGCAATGCCCTCTCCTTAGTGCTGCCCCAACGGCTAACACAAGCTAGCTGTTGGGGCGCTCCCAACGGCTAGTTTCACAACTAGTCGTTGGGGCCTTTTGGCCCCTTTAGGGCCATCCTTTGCTGGGCTCATTTGAGCCTAGCTCAATGGGCATTAATGCCCTCTCTTTGGACCTTAGGAATGAATACAATTGGGCTCTAAGAATTGGATCATTTGGAAGATCCAATTTGCACATTCTTGGAAACTTATTTTGACTACTTAGCAAGGCTTATCTAGAATGGCTTGATTATGCTTCATTTCAACACTCCCCTTCAAGTTAGGTGTGTATATATTAAAAGCACCTAACTTGCCCAAGTTTTTGAGGATGTGATTGGCGATTCCCGGTTTTGTAAAGATATCCACAACTTGAAGATCACTCCTTGAGAAACTTGGAGAGATGAGCTTATCTTCAATCTTTTGCCTTACAAAGTGGCAAGCTACCTCAATATGCTTTGTTCTTTCATGAAAGACCGGATTTGAGGCTATGTGAATTGCTGATTGATTGTCAAAATGGAGTTGAATTGGAGTAGAGATAAAGAAACCTAATTCTTCTATTAGAGCCTTTAGCCACACGATCTCACTAGTAACGGCTGCCATTGCTCTATACTCTGCTTCGACACTTGATCTTGAGACTACATGTTGTTTTTTGCTCTTCCATGCTACTAGGTTCCCTCCAACAAACATGCAATAACCAGTAGTTGATCTTCTATCTTCTGAATCCCCAGCCCAATCCGCATCACAATATCCTATGATTTGTGAGTTGCAATTGTTCTTCATGACAATTCCCATGCCGGGTGTGCCTTTTAGATAGTGAAGAATCCTTTCGGTGGCTCTCCAATGCTTCCATTTTGGCTTGTGCATATGTTGGCTAACTTGCCCCACAGCGAATGAGATGTCAGGCCTTGTTATGATGAGATAGATTAATTTCCCTACAAGCCTTTGATATCTTTGTTCGTCCTCAAACTCTATGTCATCATCTTTGAGGCCACAAGAGGTGCTGATCGGACTACACGCGGGCTTGGCACCTAGCTTGCCGGTTTCCTGCAAAAGATCAAGCACATACTTTCTTTGTGATAGAGCAAACCCATTTGAAGAATAGGCAAGCTCTATCCCTAGAAAGTACTTTAGTTTCCCTAAATCCTTAATATCAAACTTTGTTTGGAGAAATTTTCTAACTTGATTGATTAAATTTAAATCATTTCCAGTTAGGATAATATCATCTACATATATTAAGACTATGATGAATTTATCTCCTAGTTTTTTAATAAAGAGAGATGAGTCACTAGAGCATTTCTTAAAGTTATGATCAAGAAGTGTAGAGCTGAGTTTAGCATACCAAGCTCTTGGAGATTGCTTGAGTCCATAGATAGCTTTCTTTAATTTACAAACTTTGTTGTCTTGATGAGAAAAGCCCGGAGGAACCTCCATATATATTTCTTCTTCTAAGTCCCCTTGAAGAAAGGCATTTGCAACATCCATTTGAAATAAAGGTAAGGTGTAGTTGGCAGCAAGAGATAGAAGCACACGGATGGTATTCATTTTTGCCACGGGAGCATATGTTTCCTTGTAGTCCACTCCATAAGCTTGAGTGAAACCTCTGGCAACTAGTCTTGCCTTGTATTTATCAAGACTTCCATCACTTTTGTGCTTAACTTTGTAAACCCATTTGCATCCTACAGCTCTTTTCCCTTTAGGAAGTGATGTTATTTCCCATGTTCCATTTTTCTCTAAAGCTTCCAACTCGTCTTTCATAGCTTGTATCCACTGAGGTTGGTTCTTAGCTTCTTCAAAGGATCTTGGTTCTTCATGAAAATCTATGTTTCGAATAAATCTTTGATGGCTGCAAGAAGTATTAGCAATTGAATAATATTTGGAAATAGGATGAGAAGTTACTTTAGAGTTATAGAAAACTCTTTTGTTGATCCATTCAGAAGGAGGAAGCCTAAGCCTTGTCGATCTACGAAGAGGAGGAGGTGGTTCATCTATGATTCGTTCTTCTTGATCTATGGTCAGCTCTTGCTCCGAATCATCTCCCCCTTGTTCTTGAATGGTTTCATGATCAGAATGAGATGGTGAGGGATCTTCTTGAGTTGGTTCTGTTGAAATGAAGCATAATTAGGGACCCAAAAATAGGCCTTAAATGGGCTTGCCCGGGGCCCAGCCCGGGTTAGCAATTAGGGGGCCAAAGGCCCCCAACGGCTAGTAAAAGAACTAGCTGTTGGGGACTGCCCAACGGCTAGGAGAGGGCAAATGCCCTCTCCTCCCTCTCATTTTTCCTTTCTTAACTCTTTTCTCTCTTGTTCTATAAATAGAGTAGGTTATTGCATGTAAGAGGCATGAAAAAATGCTTCAACTTCTTTGTATTCTCCTTTGGAATAATTCTTTGAAGTATTCATTCAAAATTTATTGCTTGCTTACTTGAAATCGAACATGGTATCAGAGCAGGCTTCAATACCCTCTTCAACCGGTCTTGGTGATCCACCACCACAAATTAGCACCTCAATGTTCACTTCCATTCTTCTAGATTCATCAAACTACAATGCATGGCAAGACACCATCAAGAGGTCCTTGAATTTCTTCAATCTTGAAAATCATATATTTGAAGACCCTCTTGATGATGCTGATCCTTTATTCAAATCTTGGAAAAAGAAAGATGATCAAGTGGTGGTGCTTCTTCAAATGTCTCTTGACAAAACCCAAAAAGCAATGGTCCCTTGTATTCCAAATGCAAAGACTGTTGAAATTTGGAGTGTGGAAGCTTTGGTGGTTGAGCTAAGGTTTTGGTGTTTGAGCAATGGAAAGAAGGTTTTGTGTTTGTGAGTTTGTAAGTGTTGATGAAACAACAAGAAAGAAGAGAGCTTCAATATATGAGAATGAACTCAATATATTTCTTTGATGAAATATCAAATATACATGAAACAATTTGTAGAGACAATGCTCTAAAAATAAAAGACTTTGTAGAGACTATTTTTGCTCTAAACTAGTTCTAGGAGACAATGCTCCAAAAGTATGTTGCTCTATCCCTTTGAGACCTATTTATAATAGAAGAGAGGGGCCTAAAATGATACAAAATGATCTCTAAAGTTAAAGAGACGTTGGGCTTCAAAACCAAGGAATTCCAACAGACCACCACATGGTTAGGGATAGGAAGAAAATTAAATGATACAAAATGATCTCTTACTTAAATTCTGAAAAATTTCTTGTAGACTCCGGCACAGACCACCACATGGTTAGGGATAGGAAGAAAATTAAATGCTTTAAAAATCTTCCTAATCGTAAGATAGTGAGAGTTGCTAATGGGCAAGACTTGGAAGTAAAGCAAATGGGAGAAGTTGATATCTTTGGAAAACCCTCATGTGCTCTTTATATTCCTCAACTTACTTCCAATCTTTTGTCCATTAGTAAAGTCACAAAAGACCTAGGGTGCAGAGCCATCTTTGATCCGGACATAGTCACATTCCATGACTTAAACACTAACCAAATGATTGGAAAAGGGTCTCAAAGGGGAGGCCTATATTACTTGGATCAAGGGCATCATGCATTCACTACTCACATCAATAATGATGCCTCACTTTGGCATGCACGATTAGGGCATCTAAACAACAAGGCATTGAAGCATCTTCTCCCAAATTTTAATATAGAAAACAAATCTTGTGAAGCATGCATCTTAGGGAAAGAAACAAGAGCCACATACCCTAGTTCAGAAAGTGAATATATCACACCATTTGAATTAGTTCACTCGGACATTTGGACTTCTCCTATCATGTCACACCTAGGTTATAAATATTTCATCACATTCATTGATCAAAAAACTAGATACACTTGGGTATACCTATTGCATTCTAAAGATCAAGCTTTTGAAGCACTCAAAGGCTATTTCAAGTATGTAACCAATCTTTACAATGCTAAAATCAAAGCTCTTAGAACTGATCATGGTGGGGAATACACAAGCCATAAATTTGAAAACTTTCTAAGTGAGAATGGCATCCTTCACCAAAAATCATGTGTTTACACACCCCAACAAAATGGGGTAGCCGAAAGAAAGAATAGGCATATATTGGAGACCGCAAGAGCCATGATGATCCATGCTAATGTACCCAAAAAGTTTTGGTGTGATGCGGTTAAAACCGCAGTCCATGTGATAAACTTAATGCCTTCCGAGATCTTAAGAGGCAAATCACCTTTAGAAGTGCTTTTAGGAAGGAAAACAAAGATTTCTCATCTCAAAGTTTTTGGGTGTGTATGCTACATTCACATTCCTTCACAATTCAGAAACAAATTAGACCATAAAGGAAGGAAATGCCTATTCCTAGGTTATGCAATATTTGAAAAAGGATATAAATGCTATGATCCCATAACTAACAAAACATACACATCTAAAGATGTGATATTTGTAGAAAATGAATCCTTTTTTTCAGGAAAAGAAGAACATGAAGAACCAAGGCAAAATACTCCAACAAATTCTTGGGATTTCCTAGTTCTTCCATACCAGCCTCTAGCAAACGAAATCCAAAATAATCCTCAAATGGAAGGAGTGAATACTCAAGACAATGAAGATTCCACCTCTTCAGAAGAAGACCCCACAAATGATTCAGGGGGAGCTCAAAATTTAGAACAAACCGAGGATCCTAATTCTGAAAGTTCGAATGAAGCACCTCCATCTCCACCACCTCCTCTTAGAAGATCGACAAGATTAAGACTTCCTCCATCCGAATGGATCAACCGAAGAGTGTTCTACAACTCTGAAGTAACTTCACATCCCATTTCGGATTATTACTCTATCTCACATGTCTCCACAAATTACCAAGTATACTTAAGCAAGATTGACAAAGAGGTGGAGCCTAGGTCTTTCGAAGAAGCAAAACAAGTTTGAATTCCTTGGTTTTGAAGCCCAACGTCTCTTTAACTTTAGAGATCATTTTGTATCATTTTAGGCCCCTCTCTTCTATTATAAATAGGTCTCAAAGGGATAGAGCAACATACTTTTGGAGCATTGTCTCCTAGAACTAGTTTAGAGCAAAAATAGTCTCTACAAAGTCTTTTATTTTTAGAGCATTGTCTCTACAAATTGTTTCATGTATATTTGATATTTCATCAAAGAAATATATTGAGTTCATTCTCGTATATTGAAGCTCTCTTCTTTCTTGTTGTTTCATCAACACTTACAAACTCACAAACACAAAACCTTCTTTCCATTGCTCAAACACCAAAACCTTAGCTCAACCACCAAAGCTTCCACACTCCAAATTTCAACAAAGACTTTATGGGATCAAATGCATGCTCTTTATGCTCAAGAGACCAACACCGGCAGAATATTTGAGTTGAAGAAGAAAATCTTCAACATTCAAAAAGGAGGAAAGACCCTACCCGAATATTTTGGGGAATATAGGGATCTTTGGAATGAACTCAATGTGTTGAGGCCTCCCACCTCAAATCTCAAAACTCTCCTTCAAAGAAATGATGAAGACATGACTTTTGGTCTTCTTATGGGTCTTGGAGATGAATATGCACCTATTCGCCAAGAAATTCTTAGAATGAAGATATTTCCTTCATTCCAAGAAGTCCAATTTATGGTGCAAAGAGCCGAGACTAGCATGAGGCTCAAAGAGTCCACCAAGTCCAAAACCGAAGCTCAAGCCTTTAAATGTAGAAACTTCAAATAACAAATATCAAAAATATGAGTGAAAAAACCTCAAATACTTTATTGAAATTTCAAGTAGAATGTACAAGACTAGGAGGCATATTTTTCATGCCTTGAGAGAACTACAACCTGCCCTATTTATAGAGAAAGAGTAAAAGGATTAAGAGGAGTGAGAAATGAGGGAGAGGAGAGGGCAAAGCCCTCTCCTTGCTGCTGCCCCAACGGCTAGAATAGAACTAGCCGTTGGACAGTCCCAACGGCTAGTTCTATTACTAGCTGTTGGGGCCTGTTTTGGCCCCTTCTTTGGAAGGGCTGGGCTGGGCTTTTTAAGCTCCAGCTGAGCTGAATTGGATTGCCCATTTGGGTTAATAAATGGGCCTTATGAATGGGCTCTTAGTTGGGTTCATTTAGGACCCAAACTTAAAATATAATGGAAGACACCACTTTTGGTCTTTACACTTGGACATCTTTGATCTTATGAATTAAATGATTATGAAACCTAATTGATGCTTGTTTCAACACTCCACCTCAAGTTGGGTGTGAATATATTGATAGTACCCAACTTGCTCATGGTTTCTTGAAAATGAGCCGCGGTTCCTCCTTTGGTGAAAATATCCTCTAGTTGTTCTTCTCCTTTGATGTGAGGAGTGCTAATAAGTTTTTCTTCCACCTTTTGCCGAATAAAGTGACAATCGACTTCAATGTGTTTGGTCCTTTCATGGAAGACAGGATTTGAGGCAATATGAATGGCGGACTGGTTGTCACAATGAAGCTTGATTGGAGTTGAAACTTTAAACCCTAATTCTTCCACCAAAGCTTTAAGCCATACAATCTCACTTGCAGCTGAGGCCATTGCCCTATATTTGGCTTCGGCACTAGATCTGGAAACCACACGTTGCTTCTTGCTTTTCCATGCAACCAAGTTTCCACCTACAAACATACAATGTCCTGATGTAGACTTCCTATCCAAGACATCTCCCGCCCAATCGGCATCGCAATAGGCTTCAATTTCAGAGTTCCCCTTTTTTTTCATCCATATTCCTAAGCCAGGAGATCCTTTAAGGTAGTGCAACACTCTTTCGGCAGCTCTCCAATGTTGCTTCTTTGGAGCATGCATATGTTGGCTAATTCTACTAACTGCATAGGCAATATCTGGTCTAGTGATTGTCAAGTAGATTAATCTCCCTACTAGCCTTTGATATTGCTCCATATCCTCGTATGGTTCATCATCATCATTGAGTGTACTAGAAGAGGCAACCGGAGTGCAAGCTGGTTTTGTTCCTAACTTTCCTGTTTCCTGCAATAACTCAAGAATGTATTTTCTTTGGGATAGAACTACCCCGTTAGGACAATAGGCCAATTCAATTCCTAAAAAGTATTTCAACTTTCCTAAGTCTTTAATTTCAAACTTAGATTTCAAGAAATTTCTAAGAGAATCTATGTGGTGTGTCATTCCCTGTAATGATAATGTCATCTACATAAACTAGAGCAATGGTGACTTTTCCACTATCCTTTCTAACAAAAAGAGATGAATCACTAGTGCACTTTGTAGAACCACAACTAAGGAAAGCATGACTTAATTTGGCATACCAAGCTCTAGGAGATTGCTTCAATCCATAGATGGCTTTGTGAAATTTGCAAACTTTCCCTTCAAAGTTTTGAAGCCCTTGAGGTAGTTGCATATATACTTCCTCTTCAATATCTCCTTGAAGAAAGGCATTTGCAACATCCATTTGGTGCATGCTCCATCCATGATTTATGGCCAATGATATTAGAACTCTAAATTGTATTCATTTTTGCTACAGGAGCATAAGTTTCTTTGTAGTCAATTCCATAGGCTTGTGTGAATCCTTTAGCTACCAATCTTGCTTTGAATCTATCTATTGATCCATCACTTTTGTGCTTGATTTTATATATCCATTTGCATCCCACAGTCCGTTTGCCTTTGGGTAGTTTGGTAAGTTCCCAAGTACCATTCTTGGAAAGAGCTTCTAGCTCTTCTTCCATGGCTTTCCTCCAACGTGGATCCTTTTTAGCTTCTTCAAATGTTCTTGGTTCCTGTTCTTTATCAATCCCACTCAAGAATGCTTGGAGGATCAAGGAAACATTAGACAAAGTATAATAATCCATGATAGGATGAGAGGTTACCTTAGAGTTATAATAAACTCTTCGATTTATCCATTCGGTTGGAGGCAGCCTTAATCTTGTTGATCTTCGTAATGGTGGAGGAGAATTGGGTGCCTCTTCTTCTGAATTTTGCTCTTCATGTTCAACTTCTCCTATAGAATGATCTCCCCCTGAATCGTTTGAAGGTTCTTCCTCCAAATTATGTGATCCTCCCTCATTAGTTTGAGTATTCTCATTGTTTCTCTGAATTTCGGATATAGGGGTTTGATAAGAGGGAATCAAGAAATCCCATGATTTTGATTGAAGCTCTTCATTTCGTGATTCATGGGCTTCATTTTCTGCAAAGTAATGTTGAAATAGAGGATAATTAGGGTTTATATCCTAAGGGAATGAAGTCTAAATGTATAGCCCTATAGGGTTCCATATTTGTAATCCCCTTTAGGGTTCCATATCGGGCCCTAAATGGGCCTTGCCTTCACACTTCGGGCTGGGCCCTTCGGGCCCAGCCCGAGCCAGCAAATGGGGGCCCAAAATGTTGAAATATCAAAGTCTAAAAACAAAGAAAGTGTGAAATAAATTCTGGTTTTATTGAAAAACAATGAGAGAATACATTGGTGCTTGAAAGCATTGAATCATAGTTTTGGGTGATACAATGGGGCTCTATTTATAGAGAAAAGGAAAAAATAGCTAGTAGATAGAGCTTGAAAGACACTATTCCCGTTGGAGCTCAAACCCCAAGAAATTCCAACAGCTAGTTTTTAGACAGTTGAAATATAAACTGCCCAAACTGCCCCTAACTTTTTGGTTTTGATTCCTGGACGTTTCTCCATGCTTTTGGGCTTCTTTGGGCTATTTTTGAATGTATTTTGGGCTGGTTTAGGCTGCCCAAGACAGCCATGCTACTGGTCAATGCAAGCTGATTTCTGGGCTTCTAGGAGAGAACTAGATCTTGGACCTTTGGGCTTCTAAGTAGATGCACTTGGTTGGTGATGAGGATGGGTTAAGTTATCCTTCTTTTCAACACTCCCCCTCAAGTTGGGTGCGTAGATGTCGATAGTGCCCAACTTGTTCATGATTTCTTGAAGATGTATTGCGGTCCCCCCTTTTGTGAAGATATCCGCCAGTTGCTCTTTTCCTTTGATGTGGGGAGTGGCTATAAGCTTTTCTTCCACCTTTTGTCGAATGAAGTGACAATCAACTTCTATGTGTTTGGTCCTTTCATGGAAGACTGGATTTGATGCAATATGAATAGCCGATTGATTGTCACAATGCAAGTTGATTGGTGTAGAAACATTGAACCCTAATTCTTCTACTAGGGCCTTTAACCATACGATCTCACTAGTCGCTGATGCCATTGCCCTATACTCAGCCTCCGCACTCGATCTTGACACCACATGCTGTTTTTTGCTCTTCCATGCTACCAAGTTACCTCCTACGAACATGCAGTAACCGGTGGTTGATCTCCTATCCTTTGAATCGCTCGCCCAATCTACATCGCAAAAGCCTTCAATTTGGGAGCTTCCATTGTTCTTCATCCAAATACCTAGTCCGGGAGATTTCTTGATGTAGTGAAGGATGCGCTCAGCTGCTCTCCAATGACCTTTCTTTGGAGAATGTATATGTTGACTAATTTGGCTCACGGCGAAGGCTATGTCTGGCCTAGTGATGGTGAGGTAGATTAGCCATCCTACAAGCCTCTGATATCTCTCTATGTCCTCAAATAGCTCCTCATCATCTACTAAAGGTCCAGTGGTGACAACAGGGCTACAAGCCGGCTTTCCCCCGAGCTTTCCTGTTTCCTGCAAAAGATCAAGAGCATATTTCCTTTGGGATAGAACTAGCCCATTATTACAATAGGCTAACTCAATTCCTAGGAAATACTTTAGTCTTCCTAAATCTTTAATCTCAAACCTAGAACTCAAAAAATTTCTAACTATATCTATTAAATGAATGTCATTTCCCGTAATGATGATATCATCTACATAAACTAAGGCTATTACTACTTTATCATTATTCTTTCTAATAAAAACAGATGAGTCGCTATGGCATTTAACAAATCCACTACTAAGGAAAGCATGACTTAATTTTGCATACCATGCTCTTGGAGATTGCTTCAGCCCATAGATAGCCTTGCGTAGTTTGCACACGTTTTCTCCTTGTTGTTGGAGCCCTTGAGGAAGTTGCATGTACACTTCTTCTTCGAGGTCTCCCTGAAGAAATGCATTTGCTACATCCATTTGAAACATGCTCCATCCATGGTTCACCGCAAGAGACATCAAAACTCTAATTGTATTCATTTTGGCGACGGGAGCATAGGTTTCCTTGTAGTCTATCCCATAAGCTTGTGTAAATCCCTTCGCCACAAGCCTTGCTTTGAACCTCTCTATCGACCCATCACTCTTATACTTGATTTTATATACCCACTTGCAACCTACGGCTCTCTTTCCTTTGGGAAGAGAGGTGATTTCACAAGTGCCATTCTTGGATAGAGCATCTAGTTCCTCCTTCATTGCCTTTCTCCATCTTGGATCTCTAGATGCTTCATTGAATGTCCTAGGCTCCTGTTCTTTATCTATACCACTCAAGAAGGCTTGGTGGCTCAAAGAAACGTGTGAGGTAGTATAGTAATCTGAAATGGGATGTGATGTTACCTTTGAATTATAATAAACCCTTCAATTAATCCATTCCGATGGAGGGACCCTAAGTCTGGTGGATCGCCTAAGTCGGGGAGGTGGCTCATCGGGCTCAACGGATTCATCCACAACTTGTTCCGAAGGCTCTTCTTCTTCTGTTTCTTGTTCTCCCCCTGAGGTGTTCTCCCCCTGAGGTGTGAGCTGCCTCCTCTTCTATGGAGTTTGATCCTTCTTCAATCCTTTCAGAGTGATCATTAGTCTCTTGGGAGGTGCCTTCTTCAATCGATGGAGATGGTTGATATGAAGGGAGCAGGAAATCCCATGTACTATGAGAATCTTCTTTGCTTGATGCTTTGGGTGTTTCTTCTTCTGCAAAAAAGAATTCTTCCTCTAAAAATATCACATCCTTAGATGTGTATGTTCGGTTAGTACTTCGATCATAACACCTATACCCTTTTTCAAAAGAAGCATAACCTAGGAATAGGCATTTTCTACCCTTGTGATCTAACTTATCCCTCATATGAGATGGTATATGAATATAACACACACAGCCAAAGGTCCTAAGGTGTGTTATCTTAGGTTTCCTTTCTAAAAGCATTTCTAGAGGAGACATGCCCTTTAATATTTCAGAAGGCATTAGATTTATAACATGGACAGCCGTTTTGACCGCATCACACCAAAACCTTTTAGGTACGTTTGCGTAGAACATCATGGCTCTAGCAGTTTCCAAAATGTGCCTATTTTTCCTCTCGGCTACCCCATTTTGTTGGGGTGTATAAACACAAGACATTTGATGAATAATGCTATGATCTTTGAGAAAGTTCTCAAAGTTGTGACTTGTGTACTCGCCCCCATGATCTGATCTAAGGACCTTTATGTTGGTATTATAAAATTTGGTGACAAATTTTACATAGCTCTTGAGAGCTTCAAGAGCTTGGTCCTTGCTATTCAAAAGGTAAATCCAAGTGTATCTAGTCTTATGGTCAATGAAAGTAATGAAGTATTTGTATCCTAAGTGTGAGAAGATAGGAGAAGTCCAAATATCTGAATGTACTAAATCAAATGCATTTTCATATATTGTTTCAGAACTTGGGTACATTGTTCGGGTTTCCTTTGCCAAAATACAAGCTTTACAATGTCTATTCCCAAAATTTAAAGTTGGAAATAGACGTTTTAAAGCCCGATCACTAGGATGCCCTAATCGCCCATGCCAAAGAGATGAGTCTTCCTTGACGCGAGCTGTGAATGCACATTGTTCTTGATCCAAAAAGTAGAGGTCTCCTCTTCTAGTACCCTTGCCAATCAATTGATTCGACTTGAGGTCCTGAAAAGAGACAGAATTTGGATCAAAAATAACTCTACATTCTTGATCCTTAGTGATTCTTCCTATGGACAGCAAGTTTGAAGTAAGTTGGGGAACATATAAAGCATCAGTTGTTTTTCCAAAAATATTAATTTCCCCAATATGGCTTACTTTCAAACCTTGCCCATTTGCCACCCGAACTATCTTATGGTTAGAGAGTTTTTTAAAACGTTTGATTTTTGATTTATCCCTAACCATATGATGATTGGTGCCCGAATCAATGAGAAAATTTTCAGAATTTAAATGAATAGGGGGTTTTTGAATTGTACCAGCAAAGGGGGTGAGTTGTTGCAGCCTTTTTGTTGCATCTTCAAGAGTGGCTTTGAGGGCTGCTATCTCGGCTATAGAGGATGTTTGTGTGACAGCTTGTTGGGCCATGGCATGAGGGCCAGAGTTTGAAGGAATGAAGGCAGCATTTTGATCTCTCGGCTTGAATGATTTTGGCCTCAAGTGTGGATGCAAGTGCCAACATTTGTCTTTTGTATGACCCTTCTTCTTGCAATGAGAGCATACATCTCTTTTGGGCATTTGAAGCACCTTGGCAGCCATGAGTTCTTCTTGGGCAGCCACAAAGCCATGAACTTCCATCCTTTGTTTTGAGCTTTCCTCAATCCGCATGCTAATCTCGGCACGTTGAATCATATTTTGAACCTCTCCAAATGAAGGAAATTCCTTCATTCGAAGTATTTCTTGCCGAAGATGTGTGTATGACTCATCTAGCCCCATGAGCAAAGAGAAGATTTTGTCTTCCTCCCTTCTTTTTTGAATGATCTTTAGATCGATGGAGTCTGGCCGAAGAGTCAATAGCTCGTTCCACATGTCGGTGAGAACTCCAAAATATTGAGGAAGTGTCTTTCCTTCTTTCTGTTGAAAATGAGGAGGAGATGTACATTGTATGTAGCTCGATGCCTCCCATTTACTATGAGTTATTTCACTCTAATTTGGACAACAACAAAGAAGCAATGAATCAACCATCTAAGTCCAAGAAGAAGAAGGCTAAAAAGGGTCCAAAGTGATCAAGTAACCAATCTAAAGAGGAAGAACAAATTTGGACAGATTGCTGTCCAGAAAAGTTCCTAGAACAAGTGTAATTCAAGTCCTCTTCATGAGCAATATTTGGCCTGGTCCTTAAGGGATTCTTAGCCCATCAAATGGGCAAATTAAAGCCCTAAAAAGAGGCCCAAAAAGGGCCCTAAAAAGGGCAAAATGGCTAGTTCAATAGAACTAGCCGTTGTATATATAATCATAAAAATGACTGTTATACAGTGTTTTTGGGGACAGAAATCTGTCCCCTTTGTCCCCCAACGGATCCATTGGCTTTTGTGGTCTTTTTCCCTCTTTTTTACATGTAATACTCTCTATAAATAGAGAGCAAAATGGTGGAAGAAAAACACAATTGAGCTTAGTCTCAAACTTAGAATAGAATAGAGCATAGTCTCCAAAAAGTCTCTTTGTATTCTTGAGCTTTGTCTCAACACAAAAATGTCTTGTAATTGATAGTTCATCAATACTTTGAGTTTATTCTCACAAATTCAAGTGTTCTTACTTTGTTGTTCATCAACACATCCAAATACACAAACACCAAGTCTTCTCTTCCTTGCTCAAACATCAAAACCCTAGCTCACCAACCTAGCTTCCGCACTCCAAATTTTAACATGGTATCAGAGCGGGTTACATTTCCTTCCCTCACTTCTGAAAATTACCCTCAATGGGCTGCCATAATCAAAAGGCTCTTAAACATTTCGGATTCTTTGGAGCATATCCAAAATGAGCCTTTTGATTCCACACATCCAAAATTCGAGCAATGGAAGAAGCAAGATGATGGCATCACTCTCAAGCTCCTCACATCAATGGATGAAGCACATCAGAGCATGGTGAGGGGCTGCCCAAATGCCAAAGCCATGTGGGATACTTTGGAAGGTCTCTACGGCAACAAACACATCTTGGGAAGAGTGTTTGAACTCAAAAATCAAATTTTCAGCCTACAAAAGCATGAAAATGCTCTATTACAAACCCTTGGCAACTTCAATAGGCTGTGGAGTGAACTTGAGGAATTAAGGCCACCAACCACAGATATGAAGATTCTTCTTCAAAGGAGAAATGAAGACAAGGTGTTTGCCTTCCTTATGACTCTTGGAGATGCATTCAAAGAAGTTCGCCAAGAGGTTTTAAGAAAAGAATCACTACCTTCCTTTGATGAGGTAGTGATGATGGTCCAAAGAGCCGAAACCTCTAAGAGGCTTGAGGAAGAAAGTCGACCAAAAATGGAAGTCTACGGCTTCAATGTGACGATGGAGCAACATGCTGAAAATGTGTGCCCCCATTGCAAAAGAAAAGGCCAGACCAAAGAAAGGTGTTGGGACTTGCATCCAAACCTCAAGCCAAACGGAGCTAGGCTGGATCAAAGAAGGAGTGAACTGCCTATTAAAGGTATAAGCTCTAATCCAAATTTAAATGTTTTTAAATATGTGCATTGCCATATTAAAGAAACTCCTTGCATGTCTAGAGAAGGATATAAGTTTATCATATCATTCATTGATCATCACTCTAGATATACATGGGTATATATGCTTAAAGACTTGGCACAAGCACATAATGCATTTAAAAAGTACTATCATCTAGTTACTAAGGTGTACAATGCATCAATTCACACACTTAGAACGGATGATAGAAATAACATATGCCCAAACTTTGAAAACTTCTTAAACCAAAAGGGTATAACATTAGAAATCATGAGTCATGACAACCTCATTATAAATGAGGAAGATATAAATATGGTTGCATGCACACTTCTAGAAAATACAAATATGACTCATGAATATTGGTGTGATGCAATTAGCACCGCCTCTCACTTGTACAATCGTATGGTCCAAGAATCACTTAATGACAAGTCTCCATTAGAGACAATTAGAAGTAGCAAACCAAACCTCATGCATCTTAGGACATTCGGATGTGTTTGTTACATAAATGGGGAACGATGCGTATTCTTAGGATATGGTCCAAGAAAAAATGGATACATTTGTTATAATCCTAAGACTAACATAGCATACATGTCGAAAGATATGAAATTTGCCGAAGAAGAACTTTATTTTGCAGAATTAGGTGATGGAGCACCACTGAGTCTGCCTATTGAAGCTCCAATTGAGGAGCTAGGGGGAGCACAACAAACAAATCAAGTGCACATAACATGTAATGCTCAAGTTATTGAGGGGGAGCAAGAAGACAAGGCCAAGAAGAAAAAGAACAAAAAGAACAAAAAGAAAAAGGCTAAGGAGGCTCAACCAACCAACATCACTTCCGCAAGTCACGGTTCCATGGAAGTCCATTCACCGGACTTGAGGGGGAGTGTTGAAAATGAGGAGGAGATGTACATTGTATGTAGCTCGATGCCTCCCATTTACTATGAGTTATTTCACTCTAATTTGGACAACAACAAAGAAGCAATGAATCAACCATCCAAGTCCAAGAAGAAGAAGGCTAAAAAGGGTCCAAAGTGATCAAGTAACCAATCTAAGGAGGAAGAACAAATTTGGACAGATTGCTGTCCAGAAAAGTTCCTAGAACAAGTGTAATTCAAGTCCTCTTCATGAGCAATATTTGGCCTGGTCCTTAAGGGATTCTTAGCCCATCAAATGGGCAAATTAAAGCCCTAAAAAGAGGCCCAAAAAGGGCCCTAAAAAGGGCAAAACGGCTAGTTCAATAGAACTAGCCGTTGGGCTGTATAACAGTCATAAAAATGACTGTTATACAGTGTTTTTGGGGACAGAAATCTGTCCCCTTTGTCCCCCAACGGATCCATTGGCTTTTGTGGTCTTTTTCCCTCTTTTTTACATGTAATACTCTCTATAAATAGAGAGCAAAATGGTGGAAGAAAAACACAATTGAGCTTAGTCTCAAACTTAGAATAGAATAGAGCATAGTCTCCAAAAAGTCTCTTTGTATTCTTGAGCTTTGTCTCAACACAAAAATGTCTTGTAATTGATAGTTCATCAATACTTTGAGTTTATTCTCACAAATTCAAGTGTTCTTACTTTGTTGTTCATCAACACATCCAAATACACAAACACCAAGTCTTCTCTTCCTTGCTCAAACATCAAAACCCTAGCTCACCAACCTAGCTTCCGCACTCCAAATTTTAACACTTTCTTGATGGTTGCAATTTGCTTTTTGAGTTCAAAGATTCTTCCAAGGTTGGACTCTTGACCATAGAGTGAGAACATTGTGTCCCATATTACTTTGGCAATTGGAGCACACATCACCATGGCCTTGTGAGTTTCATCAATGGAGTTGAGAAGTAGAAAGAATACATGATCGTCCCTTTTCTTCCACTCTCTAAAGGTTGGATCGGAGTCTTCAAGTGGCTCATCTAGAATGTGACCCTCTAGATTGTGAAGATTTAGAGCCCTTCTCATCACACTAGCCCATTGATAGTAATTTCCTCCTTTCAATTGAATGGAGGAAATATTTTGGAATTGGGTTATGTTGATGGAAGGTGGAGGGTCACCCAACCTTGAAGAGGAAGGGATCGAAGTATGCTCTGATACCATGTTGAAATATCAAAGTCTAAAAACAAAAAAAGTGTGAAATAAATTCTGGTTTTATTGAAAAACAATGAGAGAATACATTGGTGCTTGAAAGCATTGAATCATAGTTTTGGGTGATACAATGGGGCTCTATTTATAGAGAAAAGGAAAAAATAGCCAGTAGATAGAGCTTGAAAGACACTATTCCCGTTGGAGCTCAAACCCCAAGAAATTCCAACAGCTAGTTTTTAGACTGTTGAAATATAAACTGCCCAAACTGCCCCTAACTTTTTGGTTTTGATTCCTGGATGTTTCTCCATGCTTTTGGGCTTCTTTGGGCTATTTTTGAATGTATTTTGGGCTGGTTTAGGCTGCCCAAGACAGCCATGCTACTGGTCAATGCAAGCTGATTTCTGGGCTTCTAGGAGAGAACTAGATCTTGGACCTTTGGGCTTCTAAGTAGATGCACTTGGTTGGTGATGAGGATGGGTTAAGTTATCCTTCTTTTCAACACAAAAGGCCCCCAACGGCTAAGTAATGATGAAATTTAAAGATAGCAAGCTAAGAATGAAGAAATAAACTTCAAGGAATTTATTAAGAAATCAAAGATAGTTTACATGCAATGAAGGCATATTTTTCACACCATTTAAGCACAACCACCTACCCTATTTATAGAGAAGGAGAAAGGGAGGTAGAGAAGGAGAGAAATGAGAGAGAGGAGAGGGCATTGCCCTCGCCTAGCTGCTGCCCCCAACGGCTAGTGAGAACTAGCCGTTGGACAGTCCCCAAACGGCTAGTTCTCTACTAGCCGTTGGGGGCTGATGCCCCCACTTTGAGTGGGCTGGGCTGGGCCAATTAAGGCCCAGCTGATGAGGATAGGATGGCCCATATTGGGCCTTACAAATGGGCTTAGAGAAGGACCTTTACATGGGCTGAAATTAGACCTCCTTAGAATCATTTTAAAGACTCCTAGTTAGGGCATCTTGAAGGGAGTGCTAATGAGCTCAATTATGCCTCATTTCAACACTCCCCCTCAAGTTGGGTGTGTATGTATCTATAACGCCCAACTTGACCATATTTTTGTGAATGTGGTTGGCGGTCCCAGGTTTGGTGAAGATGTCGGCTACTTGATCATCACTTCTTGTGAAGCTTGGAGTGATGAGCTTTTCTTCAAACTTTTGTCTCACAAAGTGACAATCCACCTCAATGTGTTTTGTTCTCTCATGAAAAACCGGATTTGAGGCTATGTGAATTGTCGATTGATTGTCACAATGGAGTTGGATTGGAGTAGGAACGGAGAACCCTAATTCTTCAATTAGAGCCTTTAGCCAGACTATTTCACTTGATGCGGCCGCCATGGCTCTATATTCGGCTTCGGCACTTGATCTTGATACCACATGTTGTTTCTTGCTTTTCCAAGCTACTAAATTTCCTCCAACAAACATGCAATACCCTGTGGTTGATCGCCTATCCTCTGAGTCTCCGGCCCAATCCGCATCACAATACCCTATGATTTGTGAGTTATTGTTCCTTTTCATCCAAATTCCCATGCCCGGTGTGCCCTTTAGGTAGTGAAGGATTCTTTCGGTAGCTCTCCAATGCTTCCTTTTGGGCTTGTGCATATGTTGGCTAACTTGACTCACGGCAAAGGAGATGTCTGGTCTCGTTATAGTGAGGTAGATCAATTTCCCTATGAGCCTTTGATATCTTGGTTCATCCTCATAATCTTCATCATCATCCTTGAGACTACTAGAGGAGCTAATGGGACTACAAGCGGGCTTGGCACCTAACTTCCCGGATTCCTGCAAGAGATCAAGCACATACTTCCTTGGTGATAGAACAAGCCCATTTGGACAATAGGCAAGTTCTATCCCTAAGAAGTACTTTAGTTTCCCTAAGTCCTTAATATCAAATTTTGTTTGTAAGAAACTTCTCACTTGGTTGATTAAGTTTAAATCATTACCGATTATGATTATATCATCTACATAAACTAATACTATAATGATTTTTCCATCTAGTTTTTTAATAAAGAGAGAAGTATCACTATTGCATTTTTTGAAATCATGATCAAGAAGAGTTGAGCTAAGTTTGGCATACCAAGCTCTTGGAGATTGTTTGAGACCGTAGATTGCTTTCCTAAGTTTGCAAACTTTGTTGAGTTGGTGAGAAAAGCCCGGCGGAGTCTCCATGTATACTTCTTCTTCTAGATCACCTTGAAGAAAAGCATTGGCTACGTCCATTTGAAACATTGGCCAAGAGTGATTGATTGCAAGGGACATCAAGACTCGAATTGTGTTCATCTTGGCCACCGGAGCATAAGTTTCCTTGTAGTCTACTCCATAAGCTTGAGTGAAGCCCTTAGCTACTAATCTAGCTTTGTGTCTATCAATGCTTCTATCGCTTTTGTGCTTGATCTTATAGACCCATTTGCATCCTACCGCCCTTTTCCCTTTAGGAAGAGATGATAACTCCCAAGTTCCATTTCTTTCTAAGGCTTCTAGCTCATCTTTCATGGCTTGAATCCATTGGGGATGTTGTTTTGCTTCTTCAAAGTTTCTAGGCTCTTGATGAAGGTCTAAATTTTTGATGAATTTTTTATGGCTACAAGACATGTTAGCAATCGAATAATATTGGGAAATGGGATGAGATGTCACCTTTGAGTTATAAAACACTCTTTTGCTGATCCATTCCGAAGGAGGGAGCCTAAGCCTTGTTGATCTTCGAAGAGGAGGGGGAGGCGGCTCCTCAATACTTTGTTCTTCTTCTTCCTCCATAACTTGCCCTTGATCTAAGTTGTCTCCCCCTTCCTCTTGGACAGATTCATGATCAGAATGAGATGAGGTTGGTTCTTCTTGAGTTGGATTATTTTCAGCTTGGATTGGTTGTTCTCCTTCTTCATTTTGATGGGAAGGTTCTTTGATTGAGGGAAGAACTATATTCCATTGGTCTTGAGCTCCTCTTTCCTTTGATTGCTCTTGATCCTCTTTTCCTGCAAAATAAGGTTCTCTTTCTACAAATATCACATCCTTGGATGTGTATAGCTTTTGGTTAGAGGATCATAACATTTATATCCTTTTTCAAAGGTAGAGTATCCTAGAAATACACATTTTCTCCCCCTTTCATCTAGTTTATTTCTAAAGTTTTCTGGTACATACACATAACAAATGCACCCAAAAACTCTTAAGTGTGAGATATTAGGTTTTCTTCCTAGAAGTAGTTCTAAGGGGGATTTTCCTTCTAATACTTGAGAGGGCATAAGGTTTATAAGGTGGGCAGTGGTTTTAATGGCTTCACTCCAAAACTTTTTAGGTACATTGGAGTGAAACATCATAGCCCTAGCCGTTTCTAGTAAATGTCTATTTTTTCTTTCGGCAACTCCATTTTGTTGAGGAGTGTACACACAAGATTTTTGATGAATAATTTCTTTTTCTTCTAGAAAATTTTCAAGTGCATGCTAGTGTATTCCCCCCATGATCCGATCTAAGGATTTTGATGTTTGCATTGAATTGCTTGGTTACATATCTATAATAGCTCTTAAGTGCCTCAAATACTTCAGATTTGGCTACTAATAAGTACACCCAAGTGTATCTAGTTTTGTGGTCAATGAAGGTTACAAAGTATTTGAAGCCATTATGAGATTCTATGGGTGAAGTCCACACATCGGTATGAATGAGTTCAAAGGCATTTTCATATATTGTGTTTGAAATTGGATAATACACTCTAGTTTGTTTTCCAAGAATACAAGCTTTGCAATGCCTATTTTCTACCTTTTGACTTGGAAATAGGCGTTTCAAAGCTAAATCTCCCGAGTGACCTAGACGTGCATGCCATATAGAGGATACTTGACTTTGAACTCCAAAAGCTTGATTTTCTTGATCTAAGAAATATAGGTTGTTCCTTCTAGACCCCTTGCCAATCAAGTGATTAGTTTTGAGATCCTGAAAAATAACTTGGTTAGGATCAAAAGTGGCTTTGCAATTATGGTCTTTTGTAATTTTGCTAATGGACATGAGGTTGGAGTTGAATTTTGGCACATATAAAGCTTTGGTTTTCTTGCCTAGGAGTTCAACTTCTCCTAGATGATCAACTTTTAGTTTTTGACCATTAGCAACCTTGACAATCTTATGACTAGATAAAGGAATGAATTTCCTAATTTGATTTTTATCCTTTACCATGTGATTGTCACAGCCCGAATCAATAAGCCATTTATTTAAATGAGATGAGTTCAAGTTGTTACCGGAATGTAGAGCAACTTGGCCAAGGAGCTTTCTCATCTCTTTTTGCATTTCCTCCATCTTGGATTCGAGTGCAGCCACTTGGGAGACTTGTTGAGCATGAGCTGGTTGTTCCATCTCCTTCTTGTTGTTCTTTGGGCGCAAATTAGGATAAAGAAACCAGCACCTTTCCCTTTTGTGGCCGGGTTTCTTGCAATTTGTACAAACATCCCTTTTAAAGGAATTTTGAGCTTTGTTGGCCATATGATCATCTTGGACAGCTTTGAAGGCTTGAGCTTCGGATTTGAGCTTGGTAGACTCCTCTAGCCTCATGCTAGTTTCGGCCCTTTGAATCATAAATTGAACTTCTTGGAATGAAGGGAACATCTTCATTCTAAGAATTTCTTGTCGAATAGAAGCATATTCGTCTCCAAGACCCATAAGAAGACCAAAGGTCATGTCTTCATCATTTCTTTGAAGAAGAGTCTTGAGATTAGAAGTTGGAGGCCTAAGAAGATTAAGCTCATTCCAAAGATCCCTATATTCCCCAAAGTATTCGGGTAGGGTTTTACCTCCTTTTTGAATCTTGAAGATTTTCCTCTTTAGCTCAAAGATTTGTCCGGTGTTGGTCTCTTGTCCATATAGTGCATGCATTTGATCCCACAAAGCCTTTGCATTTGGTATACAAGTAACCATAGCTTTGTGGGTTTTGTCAAGAGACATTTGGAGTAGCACCACCACTTGATCATCTTGTTTCTTCCAAGCTTTGAATGAAGAATCGACATCATCTAAGGGATCCTCCAATATGTGATTTTCCAGATTGAAGAAATTGAGGGATCTCTTGATGGTGTCTTGCCATGCATTGTAATTGGAAGAATCTAAAAGAATGGAAGTGAACATGGAGGTGCTAATTTGTGGTGGAGGGTTACCAACACCGGAAGAAGAAGGTATCGAAGCCTGCTCTGATACCATGATGAAATTTAAAGATAGCAAGCTAAGAATGAAGAAATAAACTTCAAGAAATTTATTAAGAAATCAAAGAGAGTTTACATGCAATGAAGGCATATTTTTCACACCATTTAAGCACAACCACCTACCCTATTTATAGAGAAGGAGAAAGGGAGGTAGAGAAGGAGAGAAATGAGAGAGAGGAGAGGGCATTGCCCTCTCCTAGCTGCTGCCCCCAACGGCTAGTGAGAACTAGCCGTTGGATAGTCCCCAAACGGCTAGTTCTCTACTAGCCGTTGGGGGCTGATGCCCCCACTTTGAGTGGGCTGGGCTGGGCCAATTAAGGCCCAGCTGATGAGGATAGGATGGCCCATATTGGGCCTTACAAATGGGCTTAGAGAAGGACCTTTACATGGGCTGAAATTAGACCTCCTTAGAATCATTTTAAAGACTCCTAGTTAGGGCATCTTGAAGGGAGTGCTAATGAGCTCAATTATGCCTCATTTCAACAAGTAAAATATAGCCGTTGGGGCTGTCCCAATGCTAGTAAAACTAGCCGTTGGGGACAGCCCCAACGGCTAGAAGTGGAGAGGGCACAATGCCCTCTCCTTCCTCTCTTTTCTCAACTCTTTCCCTCTATTCTTGTTCTCTATAAATAGAGCATATATGTTCATTTGAAAGGCATGAAAAACATGCCTTCATTGCATGTAAACTCTCTTTAATTTCTCAATAAAATTCTTGAAGTTTATTTCTTCATTCTTAGCTTGCTATCTTTAAATTTCAACATGGTATCAAAGTAGGCTTCGATACCTTCATCTTCCGGTGTTGGTAATCCTCCACCACAAATTAATACTTCCATGTTTACTTCCATTCTCTTAGATTCATCAAATTACAATGCTTGGCAAGACACCATCAAGAGATCCTTGAATTTCTTCAATCTTGAAAATCACATATTGGAGGATCCCTTAGATGATGCCGACCCTACATTCAAATCATGGAAGAAGCAAGATGATCAAGTGGTGGTGCTACTTCAAATGTCTCTTGACAAAACCCACAAAGTAATGGTTACTTGTATTCCAAATCAAAGGCTTTGTGGGATCAAATGCATGCTCTATATGGGCAAGAGACCAACACCGGATGAATTTTTGAGCTCAAAAGAAAAATCTTCAAGATTCAAAAAGGAGGTAAAACCCTACCCGATTACTTTGGGGAATATAGGGATCTTTGGAATGAGCTTAATCTTCTTAGGCCTCCAACTTCTAATCTCAAGACCCATCTTCAAAGAAATGATGAAGACATGACCTTTGGTCTTCTTATGGGACTTGGAGATGAATATGCTCCTATTCGTCAAGAAATCCTTAGAATGAAGATATTCCCTTCATTCTAAGAAGTTCAATTTATGATTCAAAGGGCCGAGACTAGCATGAGGCTAGAGGAGTCTACCAAGCTCAAATCCGAAGCTCAAGCCTTCAAAGCTGTCCAAGATGATCATATGGCCAACAAAGCTCAAAATTTCTTTAAAAGGGATGTTTGCACAAATTGCAAGAAACCCGGCCACAAAAGGGAAAGGTGCTGGTTTCTTTACCCTAATTTGCGCCCAAAGAACAACAAGAAGGAGATGGAACAACCCGCTCATGCTCAACAAGTCTCCCAAGTGGCTGCACTCGAATCCAAGATGGAGGAGATGCAAAAAGAGATGAAAAAGCTCCTTGGCCAAGTTGCGCTACATTCCGGTAACAACTTGAACTCATCTCATTTAAATAAATGGCTTATTGATTCGGGCTGTGACAATCACATGGTAAAGGATAAAAATCAAGTTAGGAAATTCATTCCTTTATCTAGTCATAAGATTGTCAAGGTTGCTAATGGTCAAAAACTAAAAGTTGATCATCTAGGAGAAGTTGAACTCCTAGGCAAGAAAACTAAAGCTTTATATGTGCCAAAATTCAACTCTAACCTCATGCCCATTAGCAAAATTACAAAAGACCATAATTGCAAAGCCACTTTTGATCCTAACCAAGTTATTTTTCAGGATCTCAAAACTAATCACTTGATTGGCAAGGGGTCTAGAAGGAACAACCTATATTTCTTAGAACAAGAAAATCAACCTTTTGGAGTTCAAAGTCAAGTATCCTCTATATGGCATGCTCGTCTAGGTCACCCGGGAGATTTAGCTTTGAAACGCCTATTTCCAAGTCAAAAGGTAGAAAATAGGCATTGCAAAGCTTGTATTCTTGGAAAACAAACTAGAGTGTATTATCCAATTTCAAACACAATATATGAAAATGCCTTTGAACTCATTCATACCGATGTGTGGACTTCACCCATAGAATCTCATAATGGCTTCAAATACTTTGAAACCTTCATTGACCACAAAACTAGATACACTTGGGTGTACTTATTAGTAGCCAAATATGAAGTATTTGAGGCACTTAAGAGCTATTATAGATATGTATGTTGAAATGAGACATAATTAAGCTCTTTAACACTTCCTCCAAAAAACCCTAACTAGGAGCCTTAAAATGTGATTCTAAGTAGGCCCAAATGAAACCCCTTTTATCATCATTGTAAGGCCCATCTTGGGCCATCCAAATCTCAGCAGCTGGGCCTCAAATTGGCCCTGCCCAGCCCAGCTGCAAGTTGGGGGCAAAGGCCCCCAACGGCTAGTAAAGAACTAGCCGTTTGGGGGGTCCCCAATGGCTAGTTCTTACTAGCCGTTGGGGGAGCTGCTAGGAGAGGGCAATGCCCTCTCCTCTCTCTCATTTTCTCCTCTCTTACCTCCCTTTCTCCTTCTCTATAAATAGGGTAGGTGGTTGTGTTTAATGGGTATGAAAAAATGCCTACAATCTTTTGTATTCTCTCTTTAAATCATCAACAAAGTTCTTGAAGTTCTTATTCATTGTTCTAAGCTTGCTTACTTACAAAATCATCATGGTATCAGAGCAGGCTTCAATTCCCACTTCATCCGGTCTTGGTGACCCACCACCTCAAATTAGCACTTCAATGTTTACTTCCATTCTTTTGGATTCTTCAAATTACAATTCATGGCAAGACACCATCAAGAGGTCTCTAAACTTCTTCAATCTTGAAAATCACATATTTGAAGATCCTCTTGATGATGCTGATCCATCCTTCAAGTCATGGAAAAAGAGAGACGATCAAGTGGTAGTGCTCTTACAAATGTCTCTCGATAGGACCCACAAAGCAATGGTCACTTGCATTCAAATTGCTAAGACTTTGTGGGATCAAATGCATGCTCTCTACGCTCAAGAAACCAACACGGGCAGAATATTTGAGCTAAAGAAGAAAATCTTCAACATTCACAAAGGAGGAAAAACCCTACCCGAATATTTTGGGGAATATAGGGATCTTTGGAATGAGCTTAATGTTTTGAGGCCTCCAACCTCAAATCTCAAAACTCTCCTTCAAAGGAATGATGAAGACATGACTTTTGGTCTTCTAATGGGTCTTGGAGAAGAATTTGCTTCTGTTCGTCAAGAAATTCTTAGAATGAAGCTATTTCCTTCATTCCAAGAAGTCCAATTCATGGTTCAAAGAACTGAAACTAGCATGAAGCTTGAGGAAACATCCAAGACCAAAATCGAAGCTCAAGCATTCAAATCTGCCCAAGAAGAGTTTCCGGCCAATAAAGTCCAAAATTTTGGCAAAAGGGATTTTTGCTTTCATTGTAAGAAACCTGGCCATAGGAAAGAAAAGTGCTGGCATCTCCATCCTCATTTACGGCCAAAAAGCAACAAAAGAGAAGGAGATCTAATGGCAAGTGCTCAAAACGTCTCTCAAGTTGCTGCCCTTGAAAACAAGATGGAGGAAATGCAAAAGGAGATGAAAAAGCTTATAGGACAGATTACTCTCCATTCTGGTAACTCCCTAAACTCATCTAAATCTAGTCCATGGCTTATAGACTCTGGTTGTGATAATCACATGGTCAAAGATAAAGATAAAGTTAGGAAATTTATTCCTCTTGCTGATCACAAAATTGTCAAGATTGCTAATGGTGAAAAATTAAAAGTAGATCAACTAGGTGAAGTTGAATTACTTGGCATGAAAACTAAAGCTTTGTATGTACCCAAATTTGATTCTAACCTTCTGTCCATTAGGAAAATAACTAAAGAACAAAATTGCAAAGTTACATTTGATCCTAATCAAGTTGTTTTTCAGGACCTCAAAACGAATCATTTGATTGGCAAGGGGTCTAGGAGGCACAACCTATATTACTTGGATCAAGAGAACCAAGCTTTTGCTGCCCAAAGTCAATTGCATTCATTATGGCATGCTCGTCTAGGTCATCTTGGGGACTTAGCTTTGAACCGCCTATTTCCAAATCTAGAAGTAGAAAATAGGCATTGCAAAGCTTGTGTTCTTGGAAAGCAAACTAGAGTGTATTATCCCATTTCAAATACTATATATGAGAATGCATTTGAACTTGTTCATTCTGATGTTTGGACCTCACCCATAGTATCTCATAATGGTTTTAAATACTTTGTGACTTTTATAGATCACAAAACTAGATATACTTGGGTTTACCTATTGGCAGCCAAATCTGAGGTTCTTGAAGCCCTTAAAAGCTATTATAGATATGTGACCAAACAATTCAATGCCAACATCAAAATTATTAGGTCTGATCATGGGGGGGAGTATACTAGTCATGCATTTGAAAACTTCTTAGAAGAAAAGGAGATCATGCACCAAAAATCATGTGTCTACACTCCACAACAAAATGGAGTTGCCGAAAGGAAAAATAGGCACTTGCTAGAAACGGCTAGGGCCATGATGTTCCATTCGAATGTGCCAAAAATTTATTGGAGTGAGGCAATAAAAACTGCTGCCCATGTTATTAATCTTATGCCCACTCAAGTTCTAGGAGGAAAATCTCCCTTAGAACTACTCCTAGGAAGGAAACCCAACATCTCTCATTTAAGAGTCTTTGGGTGCATTTGTTATGTGCATGTACCGGAAAACTTTAGAAACAAACTAGATGAGAGAGGAAGAAAATGCGTATTCTTAGGATACTCAACATTTGAGAAAGGTTATAAATGCTATGATCCTCTAACCAAAAAACTATACACATCCAAGGATGTGATATTTGTAGAAAAAGAACCTTATTTTTCAGGCAAAGATGATCAAGATCAAGCTGAAAAAGAAGGAACTCAAGATCTATGGAACATCATTCTCCCATCCATCAACAACTCCTCTCACCCAAATATTGATGAAGGACTTGCCTCAAATGAACATGAAGCAGCAGTTCACGAAAATCCTTCACCCTCTCATTCGGATCATGAGTCAACGCAAGAACAAGGAGATAATGACTTAGACCAAGAACCAGCTCTAGAACAAGAAGAACAAGTTATACTTGAACCTCCTCCTCCTCTTCGTAGATCAACAAGGCTTAGGCTTCCTCCCTCTGAATGGATCAACAAAAGAGTTTTTTATAACTCCAAAGTAACTTCTCATCCCATTTCAAAATATTACTCAATTGCTAATACTTCTTGCAGCCATCAAAGATTCATTCAAAACATAGACCTTCACGGAGAACCAAGATCGTTTGAAGAAGCTAAGAACCAACCTCAGTGGGTGCAAGCTATGAAGGATGAGTTGGAAGCTTTAGCCAAAAATGGAACATGGGAAATAGCATCTCTTCCAAAAGGGAAAAAAGCTGTAGGATGCAAATGGGTTTACAAAATCAAGCACAAAAGCGATGGGAGTCTTGATAAATACAAGGCAAGATTAGTTGCCAAAGGTTTCACTCAAGCCTATGGAGTGGACTACAAGGAAACATATGCCCCCGTAGCAAAAATGAATACCATTCGTGTGCTCTTATCTCTTGCTGCCAACTTCTCCTTACCTTTATTTCAAATGGATGTTGCAAATGCCTTCCTTCAAGGGGACTTAGAAGAAGAAGTATATATGGAGGTTCCTCCGGGCTTTTCTCATCAAGACAACAAAGTTTACAAATTAAAGAAAGCAATCTATGGGCTCAAGCAATCTCCAAGAGCCTGGTATGCTAAACTAAGCTCTACACTTCTTGATCATAACTTTAAGAAATGCTCTAGTGACTCATCTCTTTTTGTTAAGAAATCAGGAAATAAATTCATCATAATCTTAGTATATGTAGATGATATCATCTTAACTGGGAACGATTTAGACTTAATCAATCAAGTTAGGAAATTTCTCCAAACAAAATTTGATATTAAGGATTTAGGGAAACTAAAGTACTTTCTAGGGATAGAGCTTGCCTATTCTCCAAATGGGTTTGCTCTATCACAAAGAAAGTATGTGCTTGATCTTTTGCAGGAAACCGGTAAGCTAGGTGCCAAGCCCGCATGTAGTCCGATCAGCACCTCTTGTGGCCTTCAAGATGATGACATAGAGTTTGAAGATGAACAAAGATACCAAAGGCTTGTAGGAAGATTAATCTATCTCACTATAACAAGGCCTGATATCTCTTTTGCTGTGGGACAAGTTAGCCAACATATGCACAAGCCAAAATGGAAGCATTGGAGAGCCGCCGAAAGGATTCTTCACTACCTAAAAGGAACACCCGGCATGGGAATTGTCATGAAGAACAATTGCAGCTCACAAATCATAGGGTATTGTGATGCGGATTGGGCCGGGGATTCGGAGATAGAAGATCAACTACTGGTTATTGCATGTTTGTAGGAGGGAACCTAGTAGCATGGAAAAGCAAAAAACAACATGTAGTCTCAAGATCAAGCGCCGAAGCGGAGTATAGAGCAATGGCAGCCGCTACTAGTGAGATCGTGTGGCTAAAGACTCTAATAGAAGAATTAGGGTTCTCTGTCTCTACTCCGATTCATCTCCATTGTGACAATCAATCGGCAATTCACATAGCCTCAAATCCAGTTTTTCATGAAAGAACAAAGCATATCGAGATAGATTGCCACTTTGTAAGACAAAAGATTGAAGATAAGCTCATCTCTCCAAGTTTCACAAGGAGTGATCACCAAGTAGCCGACATCTTCACCAAGCCAGGAACCGCAAAGCACATCCTCAAGAATATGGGCAAGTTGGGTGTCGTAGATATATACACACCCAACTTGAGGGGGAGTGTTGAAATGAGGCATAATTAAGCTCTTTAACACTTCCTCCAAAAAACCCTAACTAGGAGCCTTAAAATGTGATTCTAAGTAGGCCCAAATGAAACCCCTTTTATCATCATTGTAAGGCCCATCTTGGGCCATCCAAATCTCAGCAGCTGGGCCTCAAATTGGCCCAGCCCAGCCCAGCTGCAAGTTGGGGGCAAAAGCCCCCAACGGCTAGTAAAGAACTAGCCGTTTGGGGGGTCCCCAACGGCTAGTTCTTACTAGCCGTTGGGGGAGCTGCTAGGAGAAGGCAATGCCCTCTCCTCTCTCTCATTTTCTCCTCTCTTACCTCCCTTTCTCCTTCTCTATAAATAGGGTAGGTGGTTGTGTTTAATGGGTATGAAAAAATGCCTACAATCTTTTGTATTCTCTCTTTAAATCATCAACAAAGTTCTTGAAGTTCTTATTCATTGTTCTAAGCTTGCTTACTTACAAAATCATCAATGTAACCAAGCAATTCAATGCAAACATCAAAATCCTTAGATCGGATCATGGGGGGAATACACTAGCCATGCACTTGAAAATTTTCTAGAAGAAAAAGAAATTATTCATCAAAAGTTTTGTGTGTACACTCCTCAACAAAATGGAGTTGCCAAAAGAAAAAATAGACATTTACTAGAAACGGCTAGGGCTATGATGTTTCACTCCAATGTACCTAAAAAGTTTTGGAGTGAACCCATTAAAACCGCTGCCCACCTTATAAACCTTATGCCCTCTCAAGTGTTAGAAGGAAAATCCCCCTTAGAACTACTCCTAGGAAGAAAACCTAGTATCTCACACTTAAGAGTTTTTGGGTGCATTTGTTATGTGCATGTACCGGAAAACTTTAGAAATAAACTAGATGAAAGGGGGAGAAAATGTGTATTTCTAGGATACTCTACCTTTGAAAAATGATATAAATGTTATGATCCTCTAACCAAAAAGCTATACACATCCACGGATGTGATATTTGTAGAAAGAGAACCTTATTTTGCAGGAAAAGAGGATCAAGAGCAATCAAAGGAAAGAGGAGCTCAAGACCAATGGAATATAGTTCTTCCCTCAATCAAAGAACCTTCCCATCAAAATGAAGAAGGAGAACAACCAATCCAAGCTGAAAATGATCCAACTCAAGAAGAATCAACCTCATCTCATTTTAATCATGAATCTGTCCAAGAGGAAGGGGGAGACAACTTAGATCAAGGGCAAGTTATAGAGGAAGAAGAACAAAGTATTGAGGAGCCGCCTCCCCCTCCTCTTCGAAGATCAACAAGGCTTAGGCTCCCTCCTTCGGAATGGATCAACAAAAGAGTGTTCTATAACTCAAAGGTGACATCTCACCCCATTTCCCAATATTATTCGATTGTTAACATGTCTTGTAGCCATCAAAAATTCATCAAGAATTTAGACATTCATCAAGAGCCTAGAAACTTTGAAGAAGCAAAACAACATCCCCAATGGATTCAAGCCATGAAAGATGAGCTAGAAGCCTTAGAAAGAAACAGAACTTGGGAGTTATCATCTCTTCCTAAAGGAAAAAGGGCGGTAGGATGCAAATGGGTCTATAAGATCAAGCACAAAAGCGATAGAAGCATTGATAGATACAAAGCTAGATTAGTAGCAAAGGGCTTCACTCAAGCTTATGGAGTAGACTACAAGGAAACTTATGCTCCGGTGGCCAAGATGAACACAATTCGAGTCTTGATGTCCCTTGCAATCAATCACTCTTGGCCAATGTTTCAAATGGACGTAGCCAATGCTTTTTTTCAAGGTGATCTAGAAGAAGAAGTGTACATGGAGACTCTGCTGGGCTTTTCTCACCAACTCAACAAAGTTTGCAAACTTAGGAAAGCAATCTACGGTCTCAAACAATCTCCAAGAGCTTAGTATGCCAAACTTAGCTCAACTCTTTTTGATCATGATTTCAAAAAATGCAATAGTGACACTTCTCTCTTCATTAAGAAACTAGATGGAAAAATCATTATAGTGTTAGTTTATGTAGATGATATAATCATAACCGGTAATGATTTAGACTTAATCAACCAAGTGAGAAGTTTCTTACAAACAAAATTTGATATTAAGGACTTAGGGAAACTAAAGTACTTCTTAGGGATAGAACTTGCCTATTGTCCAAATGGGCTTGTTCTATCACAAAGGAAGTATGTGCTTGATCTCTTGCAGAACCCGGAAGTTAGGTGCCAAGCCCGCTTGTAGTCCCATTAGCTCCTCTTGTGGTCTCAAGGATGATGATGAAAATTATGAGGATGAACCAAGATATCAAAGGCTCGTAGGGAAATTGATCTACCTCACCATAACGAGACCGGACATCTCCTTTGCCGTGAGTCAAGTTAGCCAACATATGCACAAGCCCAAAAGAAAGCATTGGAGAGCCACCGAAAGAATCCTCCATTATCTAAAGGGCACACCCGGCATGGGAGTTTGGATGAAGAAGAACAACGACTCACAAGTCGTAGGATATTGTGATGCGGATTGGGCCGGAGACTCAGAAGATAGACGATCAACCACAGGATATTGCATGTTTGTTAGAGGAAATCTAGTATCTTGGAAAAGCAAAAAACAACATGTGGTGTCAAGATCAAGTGCCGAAGCCGAATATAGAGCCATGGCTACCGCATCAAGTGAAATAGTTTGGTTAAAGGCTCTAATTGAAGAACTAGGGTTCTCCGTTCCTACTCCAATCCTCCTCCATTGTGACAATCAATCGGCAATTCACATAGCCTCAAATCCCGTTTTTCATGAAAGAACAAAGCACATTGAGGTAGATTGTCACTTTGTGAGACAAAAGTTTGAAGAAAAACTCATCACTCCAAGCTTTACACGAAGTGATGATCAAGTAGCGGATATCTTCACCAAACCGGGAACCGCCAATCACATACATAAAAATATGGTCAAGTTGGGTGTTATAGATACATACACACCCAACTTGAGGGAGAGTGTTGAAATAGAGGATAATTAGGGTTTATATCCTAAGGGAATGAAGTCTAAATGTATAGCCCTATAGGGTTCCATATTTGTAATCCCCTTTAGGGTTCCATATCGGGCCCTAAATGGGCCTTGCCCGCACACTTCGGGCTGGGCCCTTCGGGCCCAGCCCGGGCCAGCAAATGGGGGCCCAAAAGGCCCCCAACGGCTAAGTAAAATATAGCCATTGGGGCTGTCCCAACAGCTAGTAAAACTAGCCGTTGGGGACAGCCCCAACGGCTAGAAGTGGAGAGGGCACAATGCCCTCTCCTCCATCTCTTTTCTCAACTCTTTTCCCTCTATTCTTGTTCTCTATAAATAGAGCATATATGTTCATTTGAAAGGCATGAAAAACATGCCTTCATTGCATGTAAACTCTCTTTAATTTCTCAATAAAATTCTTGAAGTTTATTTCTTCATTCTTAGCTTGCTATCTTTAAATTTCAACAAGTAAAACTCTTTTTCCACAAAAACCACATCCTTTGATGTGTATGTTTTATTAGTTTTAGGATCATAACATCTATATCCCTTTTCAAATGTAGCATAACCTAGGAAAACACACTTTCTTCCTTTGTGATCTAGCTTATCTCTAAAGTGAGATGGGATATGGATGTAGCACACACACCCAAACACTCTAAGGTGTGAGATGTTTGGTTTTCTCTTTAGGATTAATTCTAAAGGAGATGCTCCGTTTAGGGTTTCAGTGGGCATTAAGTTTATAACATGGACCGCGGTTCTAACCGCATCATCCCAAAATTTCTTTGGTATTTTTGCATGAAACATTATAGACCTAGCTATTTCTAGTATATGTCGATTTTTGCGTTCGGCAACCCCATTTTATTGGGGTGTGTATACACAAGACATTTGGTGGATAATACTATTGTCAATCAAGAAATTTTCAAATTTGTGACTCATGTATTCCCCACCATGATCGGATCTAAGAACCTTTATTTTGGCATCATATAAAGTGGACACATATTTAAAGTAATATCTGAATGCCTCAAAAGCTTGGTCTTTAGAATGCATGAGGTAAATCCAAGTATACCTAGTTTTTTTATCAATAAATGTAATGAAGTATTTATAACCCATATGTGATATAATGGGAGAGGTCCAAATGTCTGAATGCACTAACTCAAAGGGAGCATTATATTTGGTTTCTGAAATTGGGTATGTAGTCCTAGTTTCTTTTCCAAGAATGCATGCTTCACAATGCCTATTTCCAATATTCATTCTTGGAAAGATTCATTTTAAGGTTTGATTACTAGGGTGACCTAAACGAGCATGCCAAAGTGATGTATTATCATGAATGTGAGCAGCATGCACATGATGTTCTTGATCTAAGAAATACAAGCCTCCTTTTCTATATCCTTTCCCAATCAATTTGTTTGTCTTAAGATCTTGAAAAGAGACTGTATTTGGATCAAAAATGGCTCTACATTTTTGTTAACTTGTAACTTTGCTTATGGACAAAAGGTTGGAAGTGAGTTGGGGAACATATAAAGCATTTGTTGTTTTTCCAAGAAGATCAATTTCCCCAACTTGATTCACTTTCAAGGTTTTTCCATTTGCTACTCGGACTGCCATATGATTCGAGAGCTTTTTGAAATTTTTAATTTTTCTTTTATCCCTAATCATATGACAATCAGTACCGGAATCTATAAGAACGCTTCCAGAATTTAAATTAGAGGTAAGGTTTTGATTTTTACCACCCATGTGTGCTGAATATTGGAGCCCTCTTTGATCATTCTCCTTTGCTTTTGGAGCTGCACATTGCGTGTTGTTTTCAGCCACAATCGAAGCATATGTTTTTCTTTGAGGAGCTGATTCAATAAGCCCTTTTAAGCCTTCATTTGTCTTTGTTTGAAGGTTAGTGCATCCAGCTATCATAGAAGAAGCAATTTGATTTTGAGAGCTGAATTCTGGTGGAACTTGAGCCGGCTGTTGTAATTCCCTTATGCACTCATTTAGCTTGATTTGGAGCTTATAACATTTAGCTCTTATAGATGATAAGGGATCTGCACTTTGTTGTTGCTCCATTGTAGTAGTGTAAGCAATTCCTTCGTTCAGAATTTGCCTTTGATCTTGAGCCATTTCTGTTGCCTCCTTTAGGTGAATGGCAGCCTTTATTTCTTCATATTGAGGAAGTGCTTTTATATTGAAGGTATCTTGGTGCACTTTTCTCCATATTTCCAGAAATTTGAAGGCTCCAAATGGCTCTTTTAAGAGAAGACTCAAATCATCACATAAGTTTAGCAATTTTTGCACAAGATTCACCCAATTCGGATGACTTTTGGTGTTGGGAAGATAGAGCATTTCCTGCTCTGATACCATGTAGAAACTTCAAATAACAACTATCAAAAATATGAGTGAAAAAACCTCAAATACTTTATTGAAATTTCAAGTAGAATGTACAAGACTAGAAGACATATTTTTCATGCCTTGAGAGAACTACAACCTGCCCTATTTATAGAGAAAGAGTAAAAGGATTAAGAGGAGTGAGAAATGAGGGAGAGGAGAGGGCAAAGCCCTCTCCTTGTAGAAATTTAAAGAAAGATAAACAAAACAAATTCAGAACTTCATTGAATTTGAGAGTGATTTTGAACACAACATGAGAGCATTTTTTCATAGCTTACAAGAGGAGTTCTAAAGGCTATTTATAGAGATAAAAGAGTGCATTAAATGGGGGAAATGCTCATAGAAACGTTGGGGGGACAGGAAGACAGATTCCTGTCCCCAATGGACTGTATAACAGCCATAAATATGGCTGTTATACATTCCTACGGCTAGTTCATTTGAACTAGCCGTTTGAGCCCTTTTAAGGGCCTTTTTGGGCCACATTTTAGGGCTTTAATATGGGTATTTTATGGACTAAAAAACCCTCATTGGCTGGACCTTGGACTGCCTTGAATTGAGCTTGCCACTTGACTTGGATTGGGACTAGTTCATTGGACAATCTGGACAGCATCTTGTACCAACCTTTTGGAGCTTCATTTTGATCTCTTGAGCAGTCCCTCTTGTCTTGATTTAGGACTTCTTTTCATGCTCTTGAAGTCACCTTTAAGTGGGCCTAATGGGACATCTTCTGGACCAGCACATGGGCTTGGACTTAGGACAATTTTAGGATCCTTAAGAGAACCTTAACTTAATGGTTGTACAAGAAAGTTGAGTAGTTCTTGTTTTCAACACTCCCCCTCAAGTTGGGCGCGTAAATGTCGATAGTGCCCAACTTGCTCATTATGTCTTGAAGATGTGCTGTTGTTCCCTCTTTAGTGAAGATATCCGCAAGTTGATCTTCTCCTTTGATGTGAGGAGTGGTAATGAGTCTTTCTTCCACCTTTTGCCGAATAAAGTGACAATCAACCTCTATGTGTTTGGTCCTTTCATGGAAGACCGGATTTGATGCGATATGAATGGCGGATTGATTGTCACAATAAAGCTTGATTGGTGTTGAGACTTTAAATCCAAGCTCCTCCACCAGGGCTTTAAGCCATACGATCTCACTAGCAGCAGATGCCATAGCTCTATATTCGACTTCCGCACTTGACCTAGACACCACATGTTGTTTTTTGCTCTTCCATGCAACCAAATTCCCTCCTACGAACATACAATGGCCTGATGTAGATCTTCTATCCAAGGTATCTCCCGCTCAATGCAGGTCGCAATAACCTTCAATTTCTGTGTTCCTATTCTTCTTCATCCAAATTCCTAGGCCGGGAGATCCTTTGAGGTAGTGTAGCACTCTTTCGGCAGCCCTCCAATGTTGCCTTTTTGGAGTGTGCATATGTTGGCTAATCCTACTTACTGCATAAGCAATGTCCGGTCTTGTAATTGTCAAGTAGATCAATCTTCTAACAAGCCTTTGGTATTGTTCTATATCTTCATATGGTTCATCATCATCAAAAGATCCGGAAGTAGCCACTGGTGTGCAAGCTGGTTTCGCTCCTAGTTTTCCTGTTTCCTGCAATAACTCAAGAGTATACTTTCTTTGGGATAGAACTACCCCGTTAGGACAATATGCCAATTCAATTCCTAGAAAATATTTCAATTTTCCTAAGTCTTTGATTTCAAATCTAGATTTCAAGAAATTTTTAAGGGAGTCTATGTTGTGTGTGTCATTCCCAGTGATAATGATATCATCTACATAAACTAGGGCAATGGTGATTTTCCCCTGTCCTTTCTAACAAAAAGAGATGAGTCACTAGTGTATTTAGTAAATCCATAACTAAGGAAAGCATGACTTAATTTAGCATACCATGCTCTAGGAGATTGTTTTAGCCCATAGATGGCCTTATGAAGTCTACATACTTTGCCTTCATGGTGCTGAAGTCCTTGAGGTGGTTGCATATAGACTTCTTCCTCAAGATCTCCTTGGAGGAAAGCATTTGCAACATCCATTTGATGCATATTCCATCCTTGATTCACGGCCAATGAAATTAGGACCCTAATTGTATTCATTTTTGCAACTGGAGCATATGTTTCCTTATAGTCTATGCCATATGCTTGGGTGAATCCCTTTGCTACAAGTCTAGCCTTGAAGCGATCAATCGATCCATCACTTTTGTGTTTGATCTTATATATCCACTTGCATCCAACCGCCCTTTTATTCTTTGGCAGATTTGTAAGCTCCCAAGTTCCATTCTTAGTGAGTGCATCTAATTCCTCTTTCATAGCTTGTCTCCATCTAGGATCATCCTTAGCCTCTTTGAATGATCTAGGCTCCTGTTCTTTATCAATTCCACTCAAGAATACTTGGTGGCTCAAGGAAACATTAGATGTGGTATAGTAATTCAAGATTGGATGGGAGGTTACCTTAGAGTTATAATAAACTCTCCGGTTGATCCATTCCGATGGAGGAAGTCTTAATCTAGTTGATCTTCATAATGGAGGAGGAGACTCTGGTGGCTCTTCAAATTCTTCTAAATTTTGATCTTCATGTTCAGTCCCTTCCAAAGAATGAGCTCCCCCTGAATCATTTGAGGGTTCTTCCTCCGAATGGTTTGATCCTCATTTGTTTGAGTATTCTCGTTGTTCCTTTGAGTCTCAGTCATAGGGGTTGTATAAGAAGGGATAAACAACTCCAATGATTTTGTTTGAGGTTCCTTCTTTTGTGATTCGTGTCCTTCATTTCCTGAAAAATAAAACTCTTCTTCCACAAATATCACATCCTTTGATGTGTATGTTTTGTTAGTAGTTGGATCATAACATCTATATCCTTTTTCAAATGTGGCATAGCCTAGGAAAACACATTTTCTTCCTTTGTGATCTAGCTTATTTCTAAGATGGTGTGGAATATGAACATAGCATACACACCCAAAAAGTCTAAGATGTGAGATATTTGGTCTCCTTTTTAGGATTACTTCTAATGGAGATGCACCTTTTAAAGTTTCGGTGGGCATTAAGTTTATAGCATGTACAGTTCTAACCGCATCATCCCAAAATTTTTTAGGTACATTTGCATGAAACATTATGGATCTAGTCTGTTTCAAGTATATGTCTATTTATGCGCCCAGCAACCCCATTTTGTTGGGGTGTATATACACAGGACATTTGATGGATAATGCTATTATCAATCAAGAAATTTTCAAACTTGTGGCTCATGTATTCACCACCATGGTCGGACCTAAGAATTTTTATTTTGGCATTATATAAAGTGGTCACATATTTAATGTAGTTTTTGAATGCTTCAAAAGCTTGGTCTTTGGAATGCATGAGATATATCCAAGTATACCTAGTTCTTTGGTCAATGAAAGTAATAAAGTATTTATAACCCAAATGTGAAATAATAGGGGAAGTCCAAATATCATAGTGTACCAATTCAAAAGGAGCATGATATTTGGTTTCTGAACTGGATATGATGCCCTAGTTTCCTTTCCAAGAATGCATGCTTCACAATGCCTTTTTTCGATATTCATATTTGGAAAGAGTCGTTTCAAGGTTTGATTACTAGGGTGACCTAAACGAGCATGCCATAGTGAAGTATTATCATGAGTATGGGCAGCATGCACATGAAGTTCTTGATCTAAGAAATACAATCCTCCTTTTCTAAAACCTTTCCCAATCAATTTGTTAGTCTTAAGATCTCGAAAGGTGACTGAATTAGGATCAAATATAGCCCTACACTCTTGTTCATGTGTAACTTTGCTTATGGACAAGAGATCGGAAGTGAGTTGGGGAACATATAAAGCATTTGTGGTTTTTCCGAGAAGATCAATTTCCCCAACTTGATTCACTTTCAAATTTTGTCCATTGGCTACCCAGACCGTCACATGATTAGGAGTCTTTTAAACGTTTAACTTTTCTTTTTATCTCTAATCATATGACAATCGGTTCCGAATCTATGAGAAAATTTTCAGAATTTAAGTTAGTGGTAAGGTTTGGATTTTTACCACCAATGTGTGCTGAATGTTGATGCCCTTGTTGACAATTTTCCTCATTTGCTTCTGGGGCAGCACATCGAGCACGGTGACCAGCCACAACCGAGGCATAAGATCTCCTTTGTTGAGCTGATTCATGAGCCCCTTTTGAGCACTTGTTCGTTTTTGTTGAAAGTTCAATGCACCCAACCATCATGGAGGATGCAATCTGATCTTGTGGGCTGAATTTGGATTGAACTAGAGGGAGATGTTTTTCCTTTGAGGCGGGCTGCTGTAGTTCCTTTATGCATTCATTAACCTTAATTAGAAGCTCATCACACTTGGCTCTTATTGATGATAAAGGACCTTCATAGAGTGCAGTCTGGTGGCCGAATTTAGGAGAATAATGATCATTTTGTTGTTGCTCTATTGTGGAGATGTTGGCATTTCCTTTTTTCAGAATTTGGCCTTGTTTTTGAGACATTTCGGATGTCATCATTTGCTGAATAGTGGCCTTCATTTCTTCATATTGTGGAATTGCCTTTATATTGGAGGTATCTTCATGCAATTTCCTCCATAGCTCCAAGAATTTGAATGCTCCAAAAGGCTCTTTTAAAAGTAAGCTTAGATCATCACATAAGTTCAGCAATTTTTGTATGAGATCCATCCATTTTGGATGACCTTTGCTACTAAGAAGATGGAGTATCCCCTGCTTTAATACCATGTAGAAATTTAAAGAAAGATAAACAAAACAAATTCAGAACTTCATTGAATTTGAGAGTGATTTTGAACACAACATGAGAGCATTTTTTCATAGCTTACAAGAGGAGTTCTAAAGGCTATTTATAGAGATAAAAGAGTGCATTAAAGGGGGGAAATGCTCATAGAAACGTTGGGGGGACAGGAAGACAGATTCCTGTCCCCAATGGACTGTATAACAGCCATAAATATGGCTGTTATACAGTCAAACACGGCTAGTTCATTTGAACTAGCCGTTTGAGCCCTTTTAAGGGCCTTTTTGGGCCACATTTTAGGGCTTTAATATGGGTATTTTATGGACTAAAAAACCCTCATTGGCTGGACCTTGGACTACCTTGAATTGAGCTTGCCACTTGACTTGGATTGGGACTAGTTCATTGGACAATCTGGACAGCATCTTGTACCAACCTTTTGGAGCTTCATTTTGATCTCTTGAGCAGTCCCTCTTGTCGTGATTTAGGACTTCTTTTCATGCTCTTGAAGTCACCTTTAAGTGGGCCTAATGGGACATCTTCTGGACCAGCACATGGGCTTGGACTTAGGACAATTTTAGGATCCTTAAGAGAACCTTAACTTAATGGCTGTACAAGAAAGTTGAGTAGTTCTTGTTTTCAACACTCCTTGCTGCTGCCCTAACGGCTTGAATAGAACTAGCCATTGGACAGTCCCAACGGCTAGTTCTATTACTAGCTGTTGGGGCCTATTTTGGCCCCTTCTTTGGAAGGGCTGGGCTGGGCTTTTTAAGCCCCAGATGAGCTGAATTGGATGGCCCATTTGGGTCAATAAATGGGCCTTATGAATGGGCTCTTAGTTGGGTTTATTTAGGACCCAAACTTAGAATGTAATGGAAGACACCACTTTTGGTCTTTACACTTGGACATCTTTGATCTTATGAATTAAATGATTATGAAACCTAATTGATGCTTGTTTCAACATTAAATCTGTCCAAGAGGAGCATCCGGCCAACAAAGCTCAAAACTTTGCTAAAAGGGACATATGTTCTCATTGCCAAAAGTCAGGCCATAGAAGGGAGAAATGCTGGCATCTCCATCCCCATTTACGGCCAAAGAACAACAAAAAGGAGGGAGATCAAATGGCAAGTGCCCAACATGTTTCTCAAGTTGCTGCCCTTGAAAACAAAATGGAGGAAATGCAAAAAGAGATGAAGAAGCTTATTGGACAGATTGCTTTACATTTTGGTAACTTCTCAAACACATCTCATTCATGGCTCATTGATTCCGGTTGTGATAATCATATGGTCAAAGATATGAGCAAGATTAAAAGACTTATTCCTCTCACTGATTCTAAGATTGTTAAGGTAACTAATGGTGAGAAACTAAGAGTTGATCATCTAGGAGAAATTGTATTACTAGGCAAGAAATCTAAAGCTCTATATATGCCTAAATTTAATTCTAATCTTCTATCCATTGGAAAGATAACTAAAGAACAAAATTGCAAAGTTACATTTGATCCTAATAAAGTTGTTTTTCAGGACCTCAAAACGAATCATTTGATTGGCAAGGGGTCTAGGAGGCACAACCTATACTACTTGGATCAAGAGAACCAAGCTTTTGCTGCTCAAAGTCAAATGCATTCATTATGGCATGCTCGTCTAGGTCATCTTGGGGACTTAGCTTTGAAACGCCTATTTCCAAATCTAGAAGTAGAAAATAGGCATTGCAAAGCTTGTGTTCTTGGAAAACAAACTAGAGTGTATTATCTCATTTCAAATACTATATATGAGAATGCATTTGAACTTGTTCATTCTGATGTTTGGACCTCACCCATAGTATCCCATAATGGTTTTAAATACTTTGTGACGTTCATTGATCACAAAACTAGATATACTTGAGTATATCTATTGGTAACCAAATCTGAGGTTTTTGAAGCCCTTAAGAGCTATTATAGATATGTGACCAAACAATTCAATGTCAACATCAAAATCATTAGGTCTGACCATGGGGGGAGTATACTAATCATGCATTCGAAAACTTCTTAGATGAAAAGGGGATCATGCACCAAAAATCATGTGTCTATACTCCACAACAAAATGGAGTTGCCGAAAGGAAAATTAGGCACTTGTTAGAAACGGCTAGGGCCATGATGTTCCATTCTAATGTGCCTAAAAATTTTTGGAGTGAGGCAATAAAAACTGCTACCCATCTTATTAATCTTATGCCCACTCAAGTTCTAAGAGGAAAATCTCCTTTAGAGCTACTCTTAGGAAGGAAACCCAACATCTCCCATCTTAGAGTCTTTGGGTGTATTTGCTATGTTCATGTTCCAGAAAATTTCAGAAATAAGTTAGAGGAAAGAGGAAGAAAATGTGTATTCTTAGGTTACTCAACATTTGAAAAAGGGTATAAATGCTATAATCCTCTAACCAAAAAGCTATACACATCCAAGGATGTGATATTTGTAGAAAAAGAACCATACTTTGCAGGAAAAGAAGACCATGAACAGGCTGGAAAAGGAGAAACTCAAGATCAATGGAACATCATTCTTCCAACTATCAATAATCTCTCACATCCAAATATTGGAGAAGAACCAGCCCCGAATGAACATGAAAATCCAACTCAAGAAGATACCTTACCATCTCATTCTGATCATGAAACCGTTCAAGAGCAAGGGGGAGATGATTCTGATCAAGAACCGGTCATAGATCAAGAGGAACAAATCATAGATGAACCACCTCCTCCTCTTCGTAGATCAACAAGGCTTAGGCTTCCTCCCTCCGAATGGATCAACAAAAGAGTTTTCTATAACTCTAAACTTCTCATCCCATTTCCAAATATTATTCAATTGCTAATACTTCTTGCAGCCATCAAAGATTCATTCAGAACATAGATCTTCATAAAGAACCAAGATCTTTTGAAGAAGCTAAAAACCAACCTCAGTGGGTGCAAGCTATGAAGGATGAGTTGGAAGCTTTAGCAAAAAATGGAACATGGGAAATAACATCTCTTCCAAAAGGGAAAAGAGCCGTAGGGTGTAAGTGGGTCTACAAAATCAAGCACAAAAGCGATGGGAGTCTTGATAAATACAAGGCAAGATTGGTTGCCAAGGGTTTTCACTCAAGCTTATGGAGTGGACTACAAGGAAACATTTGCTCCCGTGGCAAAAATGAATACCATTCGTGTGCTCTTATTACTTATTGCCAACTACTCTCTACCTCTATTTCAAATGGATGTTGCAAATGCCTTTCTTCAAGGGGACTTAGAAGAATAGGTGTATATGGAGGTTCCTCCGGGTTTTTCTCATAAAGACAACAAAGTTTGCAAATTAAAGAAAGCTATCTATGGACTCAAACAATCACCAAGAGCTTGGTATGCCAAACTTAGTTCTACTCTTCTTGATCGTGACTTTAAGAAATGCACTAGTGACTCATCTCTTTTTGTTAAGAAACTAAAAGATAAATTCATTATAGTTCTAGTATATGTAGATGATATAATCATAACCGGAAATGACTTGAACTTAATTAATCAAGTTAGGGAATTTCTCCAAACGAAGTTTGATATTAAGGACTTAGGGAAACTAAAGTACTTTCTAGGAATAGAACTTGCCTATTGTCCAAATGGGTTTGTTCTATCACAAAGAAAGTATGTGCTTGATCTTTTGCAGGAAACCGGAAAGTTAGGTGCCAAGCCCGCATGTAGTCCGATCAGCACTTCTTGTGGCCTTAAAAATGATGATGAAGAGTTTGAGGATGAACAAAGATACCAAAGGCTAGTAGGGAGACTAATCTATCTCACCATAACAAGGCCCGATATCTCATTTGTTGTGGGACAAGTTAGCCAACATATGCACAAGCCAAAAAGGAAGCATTGGAAAGCCACCGAAAGAATACTTCACTACCTAAAGGGCACACCCGGCATGAGAATCTGGATGAAGAAAAATAACAGCTCACAAATCATAGGGTATTGTGATGCAGATTGGGCCGGGGATTCGGAAGATAGAAGATCAACTACGGGATATTGCATGTTTGTTGGAGGGAATCTAGTAGCATGGAAAAGAAAAAAACAACATGTAGTATCAAGATCAAGTGCCGAAGCGGAGTATAAAGCAATGGCAGCCACTACTAGTGAGATCGTTTGGCTAAAAGCTCTAATAAAAGAATTAGGGTTCTTTGTTCCTACACCAATTCAACTCCATTGTAACAACTAATCGGCAATTCACATAGCCTCAAATCCGGTCTTCCATGAAAGAACAAAGCATATTGAGGTAGATTGCCACTTTGTGAGGCAAAAGATTGAAGATAAGCTCATCTCTCCAAGATTCACAAGGAGTGATCATCAAGTAACCGATATCTTCACCAAGCCAGGAACCGCAAAGCACATCCTCAAAAACATGGACAAGTTGAGTGTCATAGACACATACACACTCAACTTGAGGGGGAGTGTTGAAATGAAGCATAATTAGGGACCCAAAAATAGGGCCTAAATGGGCTTGCCCACGGGTTTCGGGCAACCCGGGTTAGCAATTAGGGGGCCAAAGGCCCCCAACAGCTAGTAAAAGAACTAGCCGTTGGGGACTGCCCAACGGCTAGTTCTTACTAGCCATTGGGTCCAACGGCTAGGAGAGGGCAATGCCCTCTCCTCCCTCTCATTTTTCCTTTCTTAACTCTTTTCTCTCTTCTTCTATAAATAAAGTAGGTTATTGCATATAAGAGGCATGAAAAAATGCTTCAACTTCTTGTATTCTCCTTTGGAATAATTCTTTGAAGTATTCATTCAAAATTCATTGCTTGCTTACTTGAAATCTGAACAGGTTCTTCATGATCATTCGGAGCTAGTTCTTGTTCAATATTTGGGTGATTGATAGTTGGTAGAATAATGCTCCATGGATCTTGAGCATCTCCTTTTCCAGCTTGGTCTGGATCTTCCTTTCCTGAAAAATAGAATTCTCTTTCTACAAATATCACATCCTTGGATGTGTATAGTTTCTTGGTTAGTGGATCATAACATTTATACCCTTTTTCAAATGTTGAATATCCTAAGAACACACATTTTCTCCCCCTTTCTTCTAACTGTTGAAATGAAGCATAATCAACCCATCCTAGACATGCCTTGTTAAGAAGTCAAAACAAGTCTCCATGAATGTACAAATTGGATCTTCCAAATGATCCAATTTCTAGAGCCCAATTGTTCCCATGCCTAAGGCCCAAAGAGAGGGTCTTAATGATCATTGAGCTGGGCTCAAAAGAGCCCAGCAAAGGGTGGCCCTAAAAGGGCCAGAGCCTCTAACGGCTAGTTGTGAAACTAACCGTTGGAGCTTCCCCAACTAGCATGCTAGCCGTTGAAGTGCATCAAAGGAGAGGGCAATGCCCTCTCCTCACTCCATTAAATCTCTCTTCTTCTCCCTTTTCTATATATAGGTCAAGTTGAATCATTGAATGGGCATGAAAAATATGCCTCCTAGTATTGTACATTCTACTTGAAATTTCAATAAAGTATTTGAGGTTTTTACACTCATATTTTTGATAGTTGTTATTTGAAGTTTCTACATGGTATCAGAGCAGGAAATGCTCTATCTTCCCAACACCAAAAGTCATCCGAATTGGGTGAATCTTGTGCAAAAATTGCTAAACTTATGTGATGATTTGAGTCTTGTCTTAAAAGAGCCATTTGGAGCCTTCAAATTTCTGGAACTATGGAGAAAAGTGCACCAAGATACCTTCTATATAAAAGCACTTCCTCAATATGAAGAAATAAAGGCTGCCATTCAGCTAAAGGAGGCACCAAAAATGGCTCAAGATCAAAGGCAAATTCTGAACAAAGGAATTGCTTACACTACTACAATGGAGCAACAACAAAGTACAAATCCCTTATCATCTATAAGAGCTGAATGTGATAAGCTCCAAATCAAGCTAAATGAGTGCATAAGGGAATTACAACAGCCGGCTCAAGTTCTACCAGACTCAGCACTCAAAATCAAATTGCTTCTTCCATGATAGCTGGATGCACTAACTTTCAAACAAAGACAAATGAAGGCTTAAAAGGGGTTATTGAATCAGCTCCTCAAAGAAAAACATATGCTTCGATTGTGGCTGAAAACAACACGCAATGTGCAGCTCCAAAAGCAAAGGAGAATGATCAAAGAGGTCTCCAATATTCTTACACATGGGTGGTAAAAAATCAAAACCCTACCACTAATTTAAATTCTGGAAGTTTTCTTATAGATTTCGGTACTGATTGTCATATGATTAGAGATAAAAGAAAAGTTAAACATTTCAAAAGGCTCTCTAATCATATGGCAGTCTGAGTAGCAAATGGAAAAACCTTGAAAGTGAATCAAGTTGGGGAAATTGATCTTCTTGGAAAAACTACAAATGCTTTATATGTTCCCCAACTCACTTCTAACCTTTTGTCCATAAGCAAAGTTACAAGTGAACAAAAATATGGGCCATTTTTGATCCAAATACAGTCTCTTTTCAAGATCTTAAGACAAACAAGTTGATTGGGAAAGGATATAGAAAAGGAGGCTTGTATTTCTTAGATCAAGAACATCATGTGCATGCTGCTCACATTCATGATAATACATCACTTTGGCATGCTCGTTTAGGTCACCCTAGTAATCAAACCTTAAAACGAATCTTTCCAAGAATGAATATTGAAAATAGGTATTGTGAAGCATGCATTCTTGGGAAAGAAACTAGGACTACATACCCAATTTCAGAAACCAAATATAATGCTCCCTTTGAGTTAGTACATTCAGACATTTGGACCTCTCCCATTATATCACATATGGGTTATAAATACTTCATTACATTTATTGATCAAAAAACTAGGTATACTTGGATTTACCTCATGCACTCTAAAGACCAAGCTTTTGAGGCATTCAGATATTACTTTAAATATGTGTCCACTTTATATGATGCCAAAATAAAAGTTCTTAGATCCGATCATGGTGGGGAATACATGAGTCACAAATTTGAAAATTTCTTGATTGACAATAGTATTATCCACCAAATGTCTTGTGTATACACACCCCAACAAAATGGGGTTGCCGAACGCAAAAATCGACATATACTAGAAACAGCTAGGTCTATAATGTTTCATGCAAAAATACCAAAGAAATTTTGGGATGATGCGGTTAGAACCGCGATCCATGTTATAAACTTAATGCCCACTGAAACCCTAAACGGAGCATCTCCTTTAGAATTAATCCTCAAGAGAAAACCAAACATCTCACACCTTAGAGTGTTTGGGTGTGTGCTACATACATATCCCATCTCATTTTAGAGATAAGCTAGATCACAAAGGAAGAAAGTGTGTTTTCCTAGGGAACACCACATTTGAGAAGGGATATAGACGTTATGATACAATAACTAATAAAACCTACACTTCTAAGGATGTGTTTTTGTGGAAAAAGAGTTTTACTTTGCAGAAAATGAAGCCCATGAATCACAAAATGAAGAGCCTCAATCAAAGTCATGGGATTTTCTTATTCCCTCTTATCAAACCCCTATATCCGAAATTCAGAGAAACAATGAGAATACTCAAACTAATGAGGGAGGATCAAATAATTTGGAGGAAGAACCTTCAAACGATTCAGGGGGAGATCATTCTATAGAAGAAGTTGAACATGAAGAGCAAAATTCAGAAGAAGAGGCACCCAATTCTCCTCCACCACTACGAAGATCAACAAGATTAAGGCTGCCTCCAACCGAATGGATAAATCGAAGAGTTTATTATAACTCTAAGGTAACCTCTCATCTCATGGATTATTATACTTTGTCTAATGTTTCCTTGATCCACAGCTCTTGAGTGGGATTGATAAAGAACAAGAACCAAGAACATTTGAAGAAGCCAAAAAGGATCCACGGTGGAGGAAAGCCATGAAAGAAGAGCTAGAAGCTCTTTCCAAGAATGGTACTTGGGAACTTACCAAACTGCCCAAAGGCAAACGACTGTGGGATGCAAATGGATATATAAAATCAAGCACAAAAGCGATGGATCAATAGATAGATTCAAAGCAAGATTGGTAGCTAAAGGATTCACACAAGCCTATGGAATTGACTACAAAGAAACTTATGCTCCTGTAGCAAAAATGAATACAATTAGAGTTCTAATATCCTTGGCCATAAATCATGGATGGAGCATGCACCAAATGGATGTAGCAAATGCCTTTCTTCAAGGAGATATTGAAGAAGAAGTATATATGCAACTACCTCGAGGGCTTCAAAACTTTGAAGGGAAAGTTTGCAAACTTCACAAAGCCATCTATGGATTGAAGCAGTCTCCTAGAGCTTGGTATGCCAAATTAAGTCATGCTTTCCTTAGTTATGGTTTTACAAAGTGCACTAGTGATTCATCTTTTTGTTAGAAAGGATAGTGGAAAAGTCACCATTGCTCTAGTTTATGTAGATGACATTATCATTACAGGGAATGACACACACCACATAGATTCTCTTAGAAATTTCTTGAAATCTAAGTTCGAAATTAAAGACTTAGGAAAGTTGAAATACTTTTTAGGAATTGAATTGGCCTATTGTCCTAACGGGGTAGTTCTATCCCAAAGAAAATACATTCTTGAGTTATTGCAGGAAACAGGAAAGTTAGGAGCAAAC
>JBAMMX010000020.1:20716186-20872194 GCA_037126225.1 Dillenia turbinata | reverse complement strand
AAAATAAATATAAAATAACAAAAAAAGAAAAAAAAATAAACCATCGGTGGAAACTTAAAATAATAAAGATAGATGATTTGCTTGGATTTACGATTCTCCTATATCACTTTATTTTTATCTAAAGTTATCTTCTCCAACTAAACTTTTTACACTCCTATTTTCTTGATAACTTTTGCAATTTCGGTTGATAAATGTTATAGGCTTGGATTTGGTTCATTGAGTTGAGAAACAAAGATGATAAGATTTTTTTTATATTTTTTTTTTTTTTATTAAGATTGATCCTTATTTGAGTTTGATGTGGTAATGGTGCAGAAATGTGGTTAAAGTTCGGAAACTAAGCAGTTGAGATAATTTAACTACATTTTATAGTAGGCTTCCTTTTAGGTAATGTATTGACACTTTTGAGTTTGAAGGGGCAAGACTTTTGTTGTTCTAGTTGAGAATTGTTATAGGGTTGGAATTTCATTGAGTTAAGAAACATAGATAAGATTTTTAAGAGATTGATTATTCTTGTATTGGTTTTGTATGTGATAATAGGACATGAATTGTTGGCTAAAGTTCGAAACAAAATGGTTTAAGGGAGAAATTGGCCATCTTTTGTGGTGGGCTTCTTTTGGATGATTTATGGAGATTTTAGTTTGGGTTAGATTTTGATCGAAATGTTGAATTGTAATGTGTGAGGTTATGAGGAAGCATTTTTTAACTGTGACGGGAAAAAAGCCTTTAGGATTTTGGTTGTTTTGGATCAAGTGTGCAAGTCCCATGGTTTTATATAGTGGAGTTGACTTACTAGTTTGGGGGAGGGGAGAGTTGTAGTTATCGTCAACCAAAAAGTAAGATAAAATAAAGCTTGGATGGTTAGATCAGTATGCGTTAGAGTCCTTTTAGTGCTTGGGTGTTAGGAAGTGATAATATCAATCTATTCCTAGATCTGCTTATGGAATTTACTAGGAAGTGATAATATCGTTGGTGTAGTTAAAAAAAAAATAGAACAACAAATAAGAAAAAAGGCTATCACTAGGAATCAAATTATGCATATTTTAGCATTATTGCTTAGCAGCTTATCTTTAAATCCGGTAACCAAATCATTTACTCCATTGCAAGAGAATCGGTTATAATAGACTTGTAAGTATAGATCTATTCATTCGAGAAATGACATAGGTTTTGAATTTGGTTCACCAAGTTGAGAACCAATTAGATGATAAAATTTTTTGAGATATTGCTCATCCTTATATGAGTTCTTATGTGATAATGGTGCATGAATTGTTGGTTAAACTTTAGTAAAAAATGGATGAGAGAAATTTTCTATCAGTGGGCTTCATTTTAGATAATATATGGAGCTTATAGATTTCGCGTTTTGAGAGTAAAGGGGGCAAAAATTTTGTACTTTTAGTTTTGAGTGAACCGGATGAAATGATGGTCTTGAATGAAATCATAAGTTGATTTGCTGAAAAACTTATATGATCATAGTTTTATACAACATTAGTTTAACAAAGTTTGGTGCCTAATTTCAAGTTTGAACATTCTAAAAGATTTCATAGTTATGCAATGAACATAATTAGTAATATCAAAGCTAATTTCAATAGGTAAGTTCCCTATAAATTCTTATGTGATAATGTCAAGACAAATTCTAACTTTATATCCTCTCTTATATCCACCTGAAGTTGGTGGTGCTCAATTCTTGCTTTGAGATGATAGCTAAACAGAGCATTGTGAAGGGAGCAGTATAAGAACAAGAATAATTTGATCATAAGGCAATTTAGTATGTCTTATATGTAGTTGGGACAAGACGTTTGTTGATTCTACTTGATTGTTGCATGATGTGATAGCAGGCACATTGTTTTGTATTCTTTCGTCTATGAGGTGCAAATTAGAGTCAATCAAACTACCTATATTTGTTTTTTGACTTGATTGGATATATTGATTTGGTGGCTTCTAAATAAACTAGACCATAAATCAGAAAAGTTTGGTTAGATTTGGATCGAGGTATTGAATGCAAAGTGACAAGTTATGAGGGAAGGGTTTTTTCTATCAGTGGAAAAAGACTTTTAGGATTTTGGTTGAATTGGATAAGGTATGGGGCATGATAGTTTCATAGAGTGGAGTTTACTTGCTGATCTCATAAAGAATACGGGATAATGAGTTCTTTGTATGAAAAATAATAATATTATTGGTGTAGCGAGAAAGGGAAAAGAAAACAAAGAATAGAATAAGGCTATCACTAGGCATCAAATTATAGACATTTTAGCATTATTGCTCAGTAGCTTATCTTTCTTACGTCTATCAAATCATTTACTCCCTGACAAGAGGATGAGCTTTGCTAGGACTGAGTAAAGATCAATTCATCTGAGAAATGTCATAGGCTTTGAATTTGGTTTATTAGGTTGAGGAACGTAGATAAGATTTTTTGAGAGATTGATCATCTTTATATGAGTTCCTATGTGATAATGGTGCATGAATTGTTCGTTAAAGTTAGGAGAAAAAAGGATGAGAGAAATTTACTATCTTTTATGGTGGGCTTCATTTTAGTATAGGAATAGATAAAATTGAACAAAGGTGTCTGTGTAGAATAATAGGTCAAAGATATGATGTCCTTTATTAAAAAGAATTATAGGACTAACAATCAAGCTGAAAAGTAAGATTAGAATGTGTGAAGTAAGATCGAAACCAAGGTTAAGTATAATTGAATAAAAATTCAGACTTTTTGGAGAATCAATTTAGGTATTTATGTAGATATTTATATTGGTTAGACATGTTTTACATAATTAATTTGGATAATCTTTTTAGTAGAAAATGTTGATATAAACGTAGATACTTATATAATGAACCTAGTATTGTAGTTTAATTGGATGCTTCATGCAACAACTAGGTTTTGTATGTCATGGCCCTCGAGGTCTCTTTTAGATTTGGTTAGATTTGGATCAAGGTGTTGATTGCAGAGAGAGAAGTTATGTGGGAATAGCTTTTCTATGAGAGAAAATAGGCTTTTAGGAGTTTGGTTGATTTTGATTAGGGTGTGGAGCACGATGGTTTCACAAAGTGAAGTTGACTTGTTGGTCCCATAAAGAATGCGAGATGATAGGTTCTATATAAGAAAATAACAATATCATTGGTGTAGCAAAAAAAGAGAAAAAGAAAAACAACATATTGGAAAAAGGCTATCACTAGGTATTAAATTATGGACATTTTAGCATTATTACTCAGTAGCTTATCTTTCTTACGATGACCAAATCATTTACTCCATTACAAGAGGATCGGTTATGCTAGGTTTATGAGTATAGATCTATTCATATGAGAAATATCATCGGCTTCTAATTTGATTCATTGAGTTGAGGAATGCAGATGATAAGATTTTTTAAGAGATTGATCATCCTTATATGAGTTCCTATAAGATAATGGTGCATGAATTGTTAGTTAAAGTTCGGAAAAAAAAGTGATGAGAGAAATTTACTATCTTTTTTGGTGGGCTTCATTTTAGGTAATATATGAAGGTAATTAATTTAAAAAGTTTGATAGTGAAGGGAGAATCTTTTGTAGTTCTAATTATGAGTATCATATTATTATTCAACATTAGGTTAACAAAATTAATTTGACGTCTAAACTATTTTGGATGTTTAAGGCTATTGACTTCTGAGAGGAGATTTTAGTAGAGGAATAGATAAAATTGAACAAAGTTATCTGCGTAGAATAATAGATCAAAAATATAATGTCCTTCGTTAAAAAGGATTATGGGACTAATAATTAGGTTGAAAAATGAAATTAGAATGCGTGGGATAAGGTCGAAAGCAAGTTTTAAGTATACTGGGTATTTATGTAGGTATTTATGTAGGTTAAGCATTCCTGTTTTACAAAATCAAATCCTTTTGGTAGAAGAGGTTGGTATAAATGTAGATATTTATACAAAGGTGCTGGTATTGCATTTTAAATGAATGCTTGGTGCAATAACTAGGTTTTGCATGTCTTGTTCTCTCGAGGTCTGTTTTTGATTTGGTTAGAATTGGATCCAGCTGTTGAATGCAAAGTGGAAAGTTACGAGGGTTGGGCATTTATATGAGAAAAAAATAGTCTTTTTGCATTTTGGTTGATTAGGATCAAGGTGTGGAGCATGACGGTTTCATAAAGTGGAGTTGAGTTGTTGGTCTCATAAAAAATGCGGGATGATGAATTCCTTGTAGGAAAATAATAATATCATTAGTGTAGCAAAAAAAGGAAAGAAAAACAATGAATAGGAAACGGGCAATCACTAGGCATCAAATTGTGGACATTTTAGCATTATTAGTTAGTAGCTTATGTTTCTTATGGCAACCAAATCATTTACTCCATTACAAGAGGATTAGTCATGCTAGGCTTATGAGTATAGATTTATTCATGTGAGAAATGAATTTGATTCTTTGAGTTAAAAAATGTAGATAATAAGATTTTTTGATAGATTCATCTCTAAAGAGTTCGTAAGTGATAATGGTATATAAATTGTTGGTTAAAATCCCAAAAAAATGGTTGAGAGAAATTTACTATCTTTTATTGTAGGTTTCATTTTAGGACATTTATGGAGGTAATTGATTTAAACATTTCGAGAGTAAAGGGGGCAAAGCTTTTGTAGTTTTAGCTCTAAATGAACCAGATAAAATGCGGGTGTCGAATTAAATCATATGTCGATTTGCTAAAAAGCTTATATGATCATAGTATTTTTCAATATTACATTAGTAAAGTTAGTTTGGTGCTTAAACTATTTAGGGTGTTAAGGTATAGGAATAGATAAAATTAAACAAAGCTGCCAGCAAAGAATATTAGGTCAAAAATATGATGTCCTTCAATAAAAAAGATTCTAGGACTTAGGTTGAAAAATGAAATTAGAATGTGTGAAGTATGGTTGAAGGCAAGGTTAAGTATACTTGAACAAAAGTTCAGGGTTGGAGGTATTTTATGTTAGTATTTATATATGTTAAGCAGACTTGTTTTACATAATTAGTTTGGATAATCTTTTTGGTGGAAGATGTTGGTATAAATATAGGTATCGATATAATGCCGCTAGTATTACTTTTTAAATGGATGCTTGATGCAACAACTAGGATTTGTATGTCATGATCCCTAGTGGTCTCTTTTAGTTTTGGTTTGATTTTGATTGAGGTGTTGAATGCAAAGTGAAAAGTTATGAGGGAAGGGTTTTTCTATGAGTGGAAATAAGCTTTTCGGATTTTGATTTATTTGGATCATAGTGTGGAGTACAATGGTTTTATAGAGTGCAGTTGAATTACTGGTTTGATAAGGAATGCGGGATGATGAGTTCCTTTTAGAAAAATAAAAATATCATTGGTGTAGTAAAAAAAAGGAAAACGAAAAACAACAGATAGGAAAAAGGCTATCACTGGGCATCAAATTATGGATATTTTAGCATTATTGCTTAGTAGCTTATGTTTCTTACATCAACCAAATCATTTACTCCATTACAAGAGGATTGAGTACAGATCTATTCAGTTGAGAAATATCGTAGACTTTGAATTTGATTCATTGAGTTGAGGAACATCGATGATAAGATTTTTTAAGAGATTGATCATGAGTTACTATATGATAATGGTGCATGAATTGTTAGTTAAAATTTGAAAAAAAAAATGATTGAGAGAAATTTGCTATCTTTTATGGAGGCTTCATTTTAGATAATTTATAGAGGTAAATGATTTAAGCGTTATAAGAGTGAAGAGGACAACGCTTTTGTAGTTCTAGTCATGAGTGTCATAGTATTGTTCAACATTAGGTTACAAGGTTAGATTGGTGCCTAAACTATTTTAGGTGCCAAGAATCTTGGTTTTGGAGAGGAGATTTTATTATGGGAATAGATAGAGTTGAACAAAGCTGCCCGCGTAAAATAATTGGACAAATATGTGATGTCTTTTATTAGAAAGGATTATGGGACTAACAATCGAATTGTAAAATGAAATTAGAATATGTGAAAAGTTGGATTTGGAGAATCAACTAGGTATTTATGTAGCTATTTATATAGGTTAAGAATACTTGTTTTACATAATCAGTTTGGACAATCCTTTCGGTGGAAGATGTTGGTATAAATGTAGTTATTTATATAATGCTGCTAGTATTGCATTATAAATGGATGCTTATGCAACCATTAGGCTTTGTATGTCATGTTCCCGCGAGGTCTCTTTTAGGTTTGGCTAGATTTGGATCTTGGTGTTGAATGCAAAGTGAGAAGTTATGAGGGAAGGTTTTCTCTACTAGAGGAAATAGGCTTTTGGGATTTCAATTGATTTGGATCCAGGTGTGAAGCATGATAGTTTTATTGAGTGGCGTCGACTTGCTGGTCTCATAAAGAATTTGGGAAGATGAGTTCCTTATAGGAAAATAACAATATCATTGGTGTAGCAAAAAAAAAGGGGAAAAAGAAAAGCAACGAATAGGAAACATGTTATCACTAGGCGTTAAATTGAGGACATTTTAGCATTATTTCTTAATAGCTTATCTTTCTTATGACAACAAATCATTTACTCCATCACAAGAGGGTCAATCATGCTACACTTATGAGTCTAGATCTATTCATATGAGAAATGTTATATGTTTTGAATTTGATTCATTGAGTTGAGAAACGTAGATGTTAAGTTTTTTTTTTGTGAGATTGATCATCATTAAATGAGTTCGTATGTGATAATGGTGCATGAGTTTTTGGTTAAAGTCCCAAAAAAAGGTTGAGACAAATTTACTATCCTTTATGGTGGGTTTCATTTTAGGTGATTTATGGAGGTAATTGATCTAAACATTTTGCGAGTGAAGGGGGCAAAGTTTTTGTAGTTTTAGTCATGAGTGAACCGGACAAAATGTTGGTCTCAAATGAAATTGAATGTTGATTTGCTAAAAAGCTTAAATGATCATAGTCTTATTCGGCATTAGGTTAAGAAAGCTAGTTTGGTGTCTAAACTATTTTAGATGTTATGACTCTTGGCTTTGAAGAGGAGATTTTAGTATAAGAATAGATAAAATTAAACAAAGATACCTGCATAGAATAATCGGTCAATGTTCATTAAAAATGATTATAATACTAACGATCAGGTTGAAATATGAAATTCAAATGTGTGGAGTAAGGTTGAAAGCAAGGTTTCATAGACTTGAACAAAAATTCAGACTTGGAGAATCAACCTATGTATTTATGAAGTTATTTATATAGGTTAAGTATATTTGTTTTACATAATTAGTTTGAATAATCTTTTTGGTGGAAGATGTTGGTATAAATGTAGACATTTATATAATGCACATAGTATTGTATTTTAAATGGGTGCTTGATGCAACAACTTGGTTTTGTATGTCTTGTTCTCTTGAGATATGTTTTAAATTTGGCTAGATTTGGATTGACATGTTGAATGCAAAGTGAGAAGGTATGAGGGAATGGTATTTCTATGGGAGAAAATAGGCTTTTGGGTTTTGGTTGATTCGGATCAAGGTTTGGAATACGATGGTTTCATTGAGTTGAATTGCTGGTCTAATAAAGAATGCATGATGATGAGGAAAATAACAATATCATTGGTGCAACAAAAAAATGAAAAAAAAAAAAAACAATGAACCGGAAAATTTCTATCACTCGGCATCAAATTATAGACATTTTTTTTTTTGGTTATTGCTTAGTAGCTTAACTTTCTTACAGCGCTGAAATCATTTACTCTATTACAAAAGGATCGGTTAGGCTAGGCTTATGAGTATAGATCTATTGTCTGGGAAATGTAATGCGCTTTGAATTTTGTTCATTGAGTTGAGGAACATAGATGATAAGATTTTTTGAGAGATTGATCATTTTTATATGAGTTCTTATGTGATAATGGTGCATGAATTGTTGGTAAAAGCTCGGAAAAAGGTTGAGAGACATTTCCTATCTTTTATGGTGGGCTTCATTGTAGATAATATATAGAGGTAATTGATTTAATCGTTTTTAGAGTGAAGGGGGCAAAACTTTTATAGTTCTAGTTATGAGTGAACCGGATAAAATGTTGGTCTTGAATGAAGTGTAAGTTGATTTGCTAAAAAACTTATGATCATAGTGTTATTCAGCTTTAGATTAACAAAATTTGTATGGTGCCTATGCTAATTTGGGTGTTCAGGCACTTCGCTTTTGAATGGAGATTTGAGTATACAAATAGATAAAATTGAACAAAGGTGCCTGTGTAGAATAATAGGTTAAAAGATATGATATCCTTTATTAAATAGGATTATGACACGAACAATCAGGTGGAAAAATAAAATTAGAATGAGCGAAGTTAGATCGAAAGCATCGTTAAGTATACTTGAACAAAAATTCAGATTTCTTGAAGAATTAATGTAGGTATTATAAGTTAGACATACTTGTTTTACGTAATTAGTTTGGATAATCCTTTTGGTGGAAAATGTTAGTATAAATGTAGGTATTTATATAATGATGCTAGTATTGCATTTTAATTGGATGCTTAATGCAACAAGTAGGTTTTGTATGTCATGTTCCCTCGAGGTCTCCTTTGGATTTTGTTTGATTTGGACTGAGGTGTTGAATGCAAAGAGAGAAGTTATGTGGGAATGACTTTTCTATGAGAAAAAATAGGCTTTTTGGATTTTGGGTGATTTGGATCAAGGTGTGGAGCATGATGGTTTCATATAGTGGAGTTGACTTGCTGGTCTCATAAAGAATGCGGGACGATGAGTTCCTTATAGGAAAAGAACAATATTATAGCTGTAGCAAAACAGGGAAAAAGAAAAAAATGAATAGGAAACTGGCTATCACTAGGCATCAAATTGAGGACATTTTAGCATTATTATTTAGTAGCATACTTTTCTTATGGCAACCAAATCATTTACTCCATTACAAGAGGATCAATTATACTAGGCTTATGAATACACATCTATTCATCGGAGAAATGTCATATGCTTCGAATCTGGTTCATTGAGTTGAGGGGTGTAGAGGATAAGATTTTTTAAGACATTGCTTATCCTTATATGAGTTCCTATGTGATAATGGTGCATAAATTATGGGCTAATGTTTGGAAAAAAGAGATGAGAGAAATTTACTATATTTTTTGGTGGGCTTCATTTTGGGTAATATATGGAAATAATTGATTTAAATATTTTGAGAGTGGAGGTAACACGGGAGAGATAGAAGGAAGACAATAGGGTTTGCAAAAGACAAAACCCTAAAACTTTTAATAGAGAACTATTACTCTAAAAGAAATATTATTAATGATGTCTGCCAAAATAATGAAACATAGGGAATGTAAACCCTAAAAATCGGGAAACTATAAAAAAATAGGAAACTATAGAAACTAAGAAACTATAAAAACAAAAAAATTATAGAAATTAGAAACTAACTAAAAAAAATACTAAAACACCTGAAAGGCCAAAAAGTTAATGGACTCATTTTTCTTTCTCTTGAACCAATCTCGCGTAGCCCAATAATTATTAGAAATCTATCCCACATCAGTCCCCCTACCTGAAAAGAACTCGCCCTTAAGTGAAACCTTCGATGACTTATAACCATATCCTCAACTCTCTCTTTTAGTTTTCTTGTCAAAAACATATGATGAGTATGACAAATATCAAAATAACTGTTATTGTAAGCTCACTTAATCTGAAAATATTGGGTCCCCAATAGCTTTAAGAGAATCTAGACGCTTCTGGGACTCTAAAGCAGTAACATTTTCACCATCAGTATAAATACAATCTTGTGCCTTCAATAACCCATCATTGAAATCAGTCTCATCAAGTCTTTCAATGAAAGATTGCTTTTCCTGACCGGTTAAAACCTTTCCCAACTCTTGGGATGAGTCAAGCTTGTCTTTAATAGCATATATGTATCCTTTTAGGTTGTTCTTTAATTCTGTAGTTCTACTTCTCTCTACATTCTTTTTATCCGATTCTTCCAGGTTGCCTTTTGTTTTAGCAAAGGAATCCTTTGAAATAGGCATTCCTATAACCACCGTCAGAGTTTGCGCATCATCTGAAAATTCATCCTTATTGGTCTGAACCCTATGCGGTTGTTGGGCTAACATAGAGTTGACGTGTGGTCCTTGAGCAATTCTCCTGGCACCACCTTTACCTCCTATATTGCCCTGATTTGTCCGCAACATCTGCAATCCTATTTCTATCCACTCCATTCGAACAGACAGAGTTTGGATTGTAGCTGTCATGACTTGCAACTTTCTGAGCACGTAAAAAAGAGTGCTATCTTCACCGCCTAATTGGTCATCGCAAGGAAAAGTTTTGGCTCTGATACCACCCAACACGGGAGAGATAGAAGGAAAACAATAGGGTTTGCATAAGAGACAAAATTCTAGAACTTTCAAAAGAGAACTATTACTCTAAAAGAAATATTATTAATGATGTCTGCCAAAATAATGAAACATTACAAGTATTTATAGGGAATGCAAGGCCCAAAAATTAGAAAACTATAAAAAAATTAGAAAATTAGAGAAATTAAGAAATTAGAAAAATTAGGAAATTAGGGAAATTAAGAAACTGTAAAAATTAGGAAATTATAGAAATTAGAAACTAACTAAAAAAATACTAAAAAACTTAAAAGGCCGAAAAGTTAATAGACTCATTTTTCCTTTTCTTGAATCGATCTCGTGTAGTTCAATAATTATTAGAAATCTATCCCACAATTGGAGGGGGCAAAACTTTTTGGCTTGTTTTAGTTATGAGTATCATAGTATTATTGAACATTAGGTTAACAAAATTAGTTTGGTGTGACTAACAATTAAAGTTTGATTTAGTAGAGAAATAGATAAAATTGAACAAAACTACCTGTGTAGAATAGTAGGTTAAAGATATGATGTCCTTCATTAAAAAAGATTGTGGGACTAACAATTAGGTCAAAAAATGAAATTAGAATGTGTGAGCTACGATTGAAAGCAAGTTTAAGTTTGAAGAAAAATTCAGGTTTGGAGAATCCATCTAGGTATTTATATAGGTTAAGCATACTTATTTTACAAAATTTATATGGATAATTTAGGGGGGGGGATGGTGTTATTATTATAGGTTTTTTTTTTTTTGCTAGTATTGCATTTTAAATGAAGGCTTGATTTAACAACTAGGTTTTGTATGTCATGTTACCTCGATGTCTGTCTTAGATTTGGTTAGATTTGGATCTAGGTGTTGAATGCAGAGTGGGAAGCTACGAGGGTAGGGCATTTAAATGAGAGAAAATAGGCTTTTAGCATTTTGGTTGATTTGGGTTTAGGTGTGGAGCATGATGGTTTCATATAGTGAGTTGACTTGCTAGTCTCACACAGAATACGGGAAGACGAGTTCGGAAAAGAAAAATGTTGAATAGGAAATGGTCTATCAGTAGGTATCAAATTATGGACAGTGTTATTGTTTAATAGCTTATCTTTCTTAAGACATCCAAATCATTTACTGATGTGAACCCGTTGGGTGTAAAAACCCTAGAACAAGAATTATTTGAATCGGTAGATTTAAAAGACCTCAACCCTTGCCCTAAAGGAGGAAGAACCTAAGGTATATGATCTTAGACCTGTTTCTCACTAGAACAAGAATCTTGGTATAAAGATGGAATGAATGACGCCACAATCTAGGTGGTTCGAAGCCTAGATTGATAAGTTAAAGAACTAAATAAGACTCCTATCTTGAATAAGTTTAAAAGTTCTCAAAAAAACAAAATTTGTGTGAAGAAATTTCACAATTTTATTAATTCTCTCAAAGTTGTCATAAGTTGTATCTTACACAATGTGTAATGGCCTATTTATAGGTTAAAGGTAGAGACTAAATTGGCAACTAAAAATTTAGTAACTCCTAAACAATTAAAAAAATAGGAAACTAAAATATAAACTATAAAGAAGAATTATAAAACTAAATAAATCAAACTATTTTGATCAAGTTTTGCTGCTATTTTTCTTTATTTTCGTCCTCCCTTGGTTTTGGGTAGTTTTGGACCGTTTATTCTTCCAATTGGGTTTGTATGAGCATAATTAAGTCCCTTTTTGGTTCTTCATTCATTTGGGCTCCAATTTCTTATTGTAAAACCCTCTGAATTAGTTATTCAGTGTTTCTTTGAACCTTTTAACGCGAACCTTTGTCACCGGCCCAACTGGAACTTGAGTTGGATCTTGTGATTTCCTTACAATTTTAATTACCTCATCATTCCCCTCCTCTTGAGAAGGATTTGTCCTCAAATCGTCACCTACATCAAAAGGACTCAAGTCAGTAATATTGAAAGTAGCACTAATATTATACTCACCTTATAAATCAAGTCTGGAACCATTGTCGTTGATCCGTTCTAGCACTTGAAAAGGACCATCTCCTCGGGATAACAATTTAGAACGTCTTTGTGTATGAAATCTTTCTTTTTGCATATGTAACCAAATCCAATCACCAGTTCAAAAATCAATTGGTGACGTCCCTTGTTAGCTTACTTGATGTATTGTTCGGTCCTCCTCTCTATGTTGAACCGTACTTTCTCATGAAGTTGCTTTACAAATTCTGTCTTTTTGCTACCATCTAAATTCACTTGCTCAAAAATAGGCAAAGGTAATAAATCCAAATGAGTTAAAAGGATTAAAACCATAAACAATTTCAAACGGTGAGAACTTAGTAGCAGAGTGAACAGTACGATTATATGCAAACTCAACATGTGGCAAACATTGTTCCCAAGTTTTAATATTTTTACTAATGACAGCTCTCAACAAAATGGATAAAGTCTTGTTGACTACTTCTGTTTGACCATCAGTTTGTGGATGACAAGTTGTTGAAAATCAAAGTTTTGTTCCTAACTTTTCCCATAATGTCTTCCAAAAGTAACTCAAGAACTCAGCATCCCGATTTGAAACGCTTGTTCTAGGCATCCCATGTAATCTTACAATCTCCCTAAAGAATAAATCCGTAATATGAGAAACATCATCAGACTTACGACGAGGAATAAAATGAGCCATCTTAGAAAATCGATCTACAACCACAAATATCGAATCCCGTCCATATCTATTCCTAGGTAAACCCAAAACAAAATCTATCGAAATGTCAATCCAATGTGAACTAGGAATAGGTAGGGGTGTGTAAAGACCATTAGGTTGAACCCTAGATTTAGCTTGCCTACAGGTAATGCATCTATCACAAAATCTCTCAACGTCTCACTTCATGTGTGGCCAATAAAAGTGTTACTGTAAAATAGCCAAGGTTTTGGCGACTCTAAAATGTCCCATTAACCTTCCACTATGAGATTCCCGAACTAACAAATCTCTCAATGAACAATTTGGCACGCATAACTTATTTTCTCTAAACAAAAAGTTCTCATACCTATAAAACTTGACCTCTGCAGATTTTTCACAAGCACGATAAATTTCTCCGAAATCGTGGTCATCATAATAAAGTTCCTTATTATGCTCAAAACCAAGAAATTTTGCATCAAGAATAGAGATTAAGGCATACCTACATGAAAGTGCATCTGCGACCACATTCTTCTTACTTTGCTTATATCGAATGACACCATCGAGCATGTCTCTTATTCAGTTTATGTTGACTTTTCAAATGCTTCAAAGATTCATGATACGTACGGATCACAAATTCTTTCGGTCACAAATAGTGTTGGCATGTCTCCAAAACTCGAACCAAGGCATACAATTCTTTGTCATAGGTAGGATAGTTAAGTGCAGTCCCGCTTAACTTCTCGCTAAAGTACGCAAGTGGTCTTTCATCCCGCATAAGAACAGCACCTATACCTACACCAGAAGCATCACATTCAATTTCAAATGTTTTAGAAAAATTTGGTAAAGCAAGTAAAGGAGTATGAATAAACTTATGTTTAATAAGTTGAAACGCGTTCTCTTGTTCTTCACCCCATTGGAATGTAACGTTCTTCTTGATGACTTGTGTAAGCGGTGCAGCGATGGTGCTAAAATCTTTCATGAATCTCCTGTAAAAACTAACAAACTCATGAAAACTTCTAACATCACGTATATTGGAGGGGGTCGGCTAATCTTGGATGACTTTGATCTTCTCTTCATCAACCTCGATACCTTTAGCTCCTACAACAAAACATAGAAAAACAAGCTTATCGGTGCAGAAAGTACACTTTTTGAGATTAGCATATAACTTTTCCTTTCTAAGCACATCCAAAATCGAATGCAAATGTGAGACATGATCATGCGAACTTTTACTATAAACCAAAATATTATCAAAATAAACAACTACGAATTTACCAATGAAAGCACGTAAAACATGATTCATTAAGCGCATGAATGTACTAGGAGCATTGGTTAATCCAAAAAGCATGACTAACTATTCATACAATTCATATTTAGTTTTAAATGTTGTTTTCCATTCATCTCCTTTTATTCGTATTTGATGATATCCACTCTTAAGGTCAATCTTAGAAAACACACAGGCACCATGCAATTCATCTAACATGTCATCTAATCGAGGAATAGGGTGTCGATATCTTATCGTTATATTGTTGATGGCTCAACAATCAACACACATCCTCCATGTCTCATCTTTCTTAGGCACTAAAATCACCGGAACTGCACATGAATTCATGCTTTCTCTCACGTATCCTTTTTTCATCAACTCTTCGATTTGCCTTTGTAGCTCCTTCGCCTCTTCTGGGTTGCTTCTGTATGCTGGATGATTTGGAATTGATGCACCGGGTATGAAATCGATTTTATGTTCAATCCCTCGGATTGGTGGCAATCCTTGGGGTAGATCTTCGGGAAATACATCTTCGAATTCCTGCAAAAGAAAAACAACAGCACTAGGCAAATAAGGGTTAAGTTGGTGAGTGCTTAAAAGGGATTCCTTGTACATAAGTACAATCATTGGCTGTTTTGAGAGCATCACTCGCTTAAACTCACTTGTTTTGGTATAGAATTCCTTTGTTTTCTCTCGGATTTTACCTCATTGGCCGAACTTTTCTCTCTTTTTTCTTCCTTACCAAATTCAGCCTCTATTTCTTCTTTTTTCTCTTCTCTCAACTCATTTTGATCTCTCTGTTTCTTTTGTTCACTCAATTTTTGCAATCTCACTCGGTCTTCATACACTTGTGTTGGTATCATTGGAATCAGAGTGATTTTTCGTTGATTGAACATGAATGGATATTTGTTGGTGAAGTCATGTTGTACATATCGATCAAATTGCCAAGGCCTTTTTAACAAAATATGCCTAATTTGCTTTGGCACCACATCACATAACACCTCATCCTCATATTTTCCAATTCGGAATGGCACAACAACTTGTTTTGTAACCCTCACTTCTCCACTATCATTCAACCATTGTGGTTTGTATGGTTGAGAATGTTTAGTGGTTGGCAAATTCAGCTTTTCCACTAAAGTCGTACTCGCCACATTAGTAAAACTACCACCGTCAATAATTAAGATACATATTTTTCACATGACGAGTGTGAAAGATATTCTCCCGTTGTAGTTCTTTTTCATCTCATCTGGCTTGTAAGCTTAAAGCTCGACATGTAACTAGTGCTAACATTTCACCGTGTTCAGTCCCGTACTCCTCATCTCCGATGGTGGCATCTTCCAATAGTGGCAAACAATCAATGTCATCTTCATCTTCGGACTCGATTGCACCATTTTCCCGAATCACCATAACTTGCTTGTTTGGACATTGGCTAGCTATATGTCCCCTTCATTGACACCTGAAGCATTTAATCTCACTAGAACGAGTTGAAGTGGAGACTGTCTTACTTTGAGAAGTTGTGGTGGAGGCAGTTGGCTTGTTTGGCCGTGTGCTGCCTTTCAACCTTGATTGTCATATGTACTAAATCCCCCGACTCCACATAATTATGAAGCTCGATCGTGTTGGCTATCTCTCGATTTAAACCATTCAAAAATCTAGCCATTGTTGCTTCTCTATCATCTTCCACATTGGTCCTAATCATAGCCATCTCCACCTCTTTGTATTACTCATTTACACTTCGGTTACCTTGGTAGAAACTTTGCAACTTGAGATATAAATCCCAATAGTAATGGCTCGGCACAAATCGTCTCATCACCCACTTCATCTCATCCCAAGTTTCAATAGTTCGATCCCCATTCCGCCTTCTATTGATGCACAACTGATCTCACTATACAATTGCATAATCAGTAAACTCAATAACAACAAGTTTTACCTTCTTTAATTCGGAATAATTGTGACAATAAAAAACTAACTCAATTTTCTTTTCCCACTCAAGATATGCTTCTGGATCACTTTTACCTTGAAATGACGGAATTTTCATCTTGATACTACCTAAGTTATTGTCTACCTAATTTCTAACTTCTCTATCCCGACCAAGTCTCTTATAACTATCCACTGATAACATATCAAACTCCTCCTCTAACTCATCCCCTTCAAACTCATCCATAATTTCAGTTTCCTTTGATGAAACCTATTCATTCTTGAGGGGTTCGGCCCCATTGATGGCTGTCCCTTTTGCGATGCCTCTTCTACCCTATCCAACCTTTCATGTATAAGATCTAACTCCCTCTTTATCATCCGTCTCATCTCCCCCATAAATGCTTGTAGTTGTAGATTCGGCCTAACATGTGGTTGAACCTCCTCACTTGTGTTATCTTTTTGATTTTGAGACATGATTGGAATCTGCAAGATAATGTTAGAATAAAATAGGAAAGAACCTCACCACACTCCCTCACGTGTATCACTCAAAAATAATGATTCACTCAAATTCACTCGTATTTCACTATTTGAATTTGACTTTTATCTTTAATGAATTCTCTCTTGCCTTTTACCACTCCTCTTCACTTAGTCAAGTTCCTTATTGAACTCGAGAATTCAACTCAAGAATAATTGTCGTGTGAAATTCAAACACTTGTACGAAAAAAATATTAATAAGAGGCACAAAGAAAGAAAGATCAAGAAAGAAAAAAAAATGGAAATAAGGAAAGTTAAAAATTTGGAAAAATTTCAATTTAAGAGAAAACAAATAAGGAATGGAACAAATAAGGAGAGCAAATAAGGGAAGAGATCGAGAATGAAAAACAATTATAGAAGGTTTTGAATTTAGGAAAGTGCATAAATTTAGAAAAGTGCACAAATAAAGAAATATTTCAAACTCAACCAAAAAATTTAGAAAATTCTAATTCAAATTTGGTAATAACACTTTAGAACTTGCCAAATTTGAACAAAATCACAAAATGAAGAATTATCAATTTTGCAAAATATGGAAGCTATCCCCCCCTTTTTTTTTCACGGCCTCTTTTTATTTGTGGGCCTTCTTTTTTTTTGAACTATGGCAACACAAAATAAAGAATGAAATATTCCCAAAACAAGAAATAAACCAACAAATGAAAAATTTTGGTCAAGATGATGAATCGAGATTGGAATTAGAGTTTTAAAACACAAACAAGAACAAAAGAAAGAAAAAAAACAAAATCACAAAATGAAGAATGATCAATTTTGCAAAATATGGAAGCTATACCCCTTTTTTTTTCACGGCCTCTTTTTATTTGTGGGCCTTCTTTTTTTTGGCCTTTTTTTTTTTGAACTATGGCAACACAAAATAAAGATTGAAATATTCCAAAACCAAGAAATAAACCAACGAATGAAAAATTTTGGTCAAGATGATGAATCGAGATTGGAATTAGAGTTTTAAAACACAAACAAGAACAAAAGAAAGAAAAAAATAAAACAAGAATAATTCGAAGGAAAAAACACATGGATTAGTTTTGATACCAACTGATGTGAACCCGTTGGGTATACAAACACTAAAACCCACGAACAAGTTAATTTAATCTAAAAATCGTCCCAATGAATTATTTGAACTGGAGGAATTAAAGACCTCAACTCTTGCCCTAAAGGAGGAAGAATTTAAGGTATATGACCTTAGACCTGTTTCCCATTAGAACAAGAACCTTGGTATAAAGAAGGAATGAATGACGCCACAACCTAGGTGGTTCGAAGTCTAGATTGATAAGTCAAAGAACTAAACAAGACTCTTATCTTGAATAAGTTCAAAAGTTCTCAAAAGAACAAGATTTGTGTGAAGAATTCTCACAATTTTATTAATTCTCTCAAAGTTGTCATAAGTTGTATTTTACACATTGTGTAATGACCTATTTATAGGTTAAAGGTAAAGACTAAATTGACAACTAAAAATTTAGTAACTCCTAAACAATTAAAAAAAATAAGAAATTAAAATATAAACTATAAAGAAGAATTAGGAAACTAAATAAATCAAGCTATTTTGATCAAGTTTTGCTGCTATTTTTCTTTATTTTCATCCTCACTTGGTTTTGGGTAGTTTTGGACCCTTTATTTTTTCAATTGGGCTTGTATGAGCATAATTAAGGCCCTTTTTGGTTCTTTGTTCATTTGGGCTCCAATTTCTTATTGTAAAACCCTTTGAATTAAGTTATTCAGTGCTTCTTTGAACCTTTTAACTCGAGCCTTTATCATCAGTCCAACTGGAACTTGAGTTAGATCTTGTGAATTCATTGCAATTTTGATAACCTAGTCATTTACTCTATTACAAGAGGATTAGTTATGCTAGGTTCATGTGTATAGATCTATTAATTTGCGAATTGTCATTGGCTTCGAATTTGGTTCATTGAGTTTAAGAACATAGAAAAGATTTTTTGGGAGATTGATCATCCTTATACGTGTTCCTATATGGTAATAGTGCTGAATTTTTCGTGCAATGTTTTTGTAGCTCTAGTTATGAGTGAACCGAATAAAATATTGGTGTCAAATGAAATCAGAAGTTTATTATCTTTTATGGTGGGCTTTATTTGAGGTAATATATGAAGGTAATTGATTTAAACATTTTGATAGTGAAGGGGCACCGTTTTTGTAGTTCTAGTTTTGAGTGAACTGGATAAAATATTGGTCTCGAGAGAAATCATAAGTTGATTTGCTAAAGAGTTTATATGATCAAAGTATTTTTTTTAAATATTATGTTAGCAAAGTTAGTTTGGTGTTCAAACTATTTTGGGTGTTTAAGACTCTTGGTTTTTGAGAGTAGATTTTGGTATAGGAATGGATAAAATCGAACAAAGTTGCTTGCGTAAAATAATAGGTCAAAGATATGATGTCCTTCATTAAAAAGTATTATAGGACAAACAGTCAAGTTGAAAAATTAATTTAGAATGCGTAAAGTAATGTAGAAAGCAAGGTTAAGTATACTTGAACAAAAGTTCAGACTTGGAGAATCAATCTAGGTATTTATTTTGCTACTTATATAGGTTAAGCATATTTGTTTTACATAATTAGTTTCGATAATCCTTGTGGTGGAAGATGTTGGTATTCATGTTGATATAATGCTGCTAGGATGGCTTCTTAAATGGATGCTTGATGTAAAAGCTAGGTTTTGTATGTCCTGTGCCCTTGAGGTCTATTTTAGTTTTGGTTAGATTTTGATCAAAGTGATAAATGTAAAGTGAGAATTTATGAGGGAATGGTTTTTCTATGAGAGGAAATATGCTTCTAGGATTTTGGTTGTTTTAGATCATTGTGTGTAGTACAATGGTTTTATAGAAAGGAGTTGACTTACTAGTTTGATAAAAAATGCAAGATGATAAGTTCCTTTTAGGAAAATAATAATATCGTTGGTTTAGCAAAAAAGGGGGGAAAAGAAAAATAAGTGATAGGTTAAACACTATCACAAGACATCAAATTATGGACATTTTATTATTATCGTTTAGTAGTTTATCTTTCTTACAACGATCAAATCATTTACTCCAGTACAAGAGGATCAGTTATGCTAGGCTTATGGTATAGATCTATTCATTTGAGAAATGTTATAGGCATGGAATTTGGTTCATTGAGTTGAGGAACGTGGATGCTAAGATTTTTTGAGAGATTGATCATACTTATATGAGTTCATATATAATAACGGTGCATGAATTGTTGGTTAAAGCTCAGAGAAAAAACGGATGAGAGAAATTTACAATCTTTTATGATCATAATTTTAGGTAATTTACGGACATTTTGAGGTTGAAAGGGGGCAAAGTTTTTGTAGTTCTTGTTATGTGTGAATCGAATAAAATATTGGTGTCAAATGAAATTGGAAGTTGATTTGCTAAAAGGCTGATCTGATCATAGTCTTATTCAACATGAGGTTAACAAAGCCAGTTTGGTGTGTAAACTATTTTTGATGTTAAGACTCTTGGGTTTTGATAACAGATTATAGTATAAGAGTGGATAAAATTGAACAAAGGTGCCTATGTAGAATAGTAGGTCAAAGATATGAAGTCCTTCATTAAAAAGTAATATAGGACTAACAATTAGATTGAAAAATGAAATTAGAATGCATGAAATAAGGTCGAAGGCAATGTTAAGTATACTTGAACAAAAGTTCAGACCTAGAGAATCAATCTAGGTATTTATGCTGGTATTTAAATAAGTTAAGTATACTTGTTTTACATAATTAGTTTGAATAATCTTTTTAGTGGAAAATGTTTGTATTTATGTTGATATAATGTCGCTAATATTCCTTCTTAAAAAGATGCTTAATGCAATAACTAGGTTTTGTATTTCTTGTTCCCTTGAGGTCTTTTTTAGTTTTGGGTAGATTTTGATCGAAGTGTTGAATGCAAAGTGAGAAGTGATGATGGAAGTGTTTTTCTATGAGAGGAAATAGGCTTTTAGGATTTTGGGTTGTTTTGGAACAAGGCATGAAGTACAATGGCTTTATAGAGTGAAGTTGACTTATTGGTTTGAAAAAGAATGCATGATGATAAGTCTATTGAAATCTGTTTTGACTCCACAGGTAAACTGTTCTTCGGGCCCGAGTGTGGAACTGGTGGTGTGGTGTGTACCGGGTCTTCGTTGATGAGATGAGATGCAAAAGACCCATCAGAAGTGGCTCCGACGGAGAAAACTCTGAAGCTCATGTCAGAAAGAGTGGTTGAGAGGGAACTGATTGAGTAGAGCCTTAGAGTAGCTTTGTGTAGTCTGTGTGATATGTGCAGGGTTGTAGAATATACCTTTGTGGGTTGTCTCTACTTAATATATATAACATGTGCGTGTATGTCAAGTTCCTTGCTTAAATGTGTAGAAACTCTAGTTATCTTATGGAGATATCGTTGGAGATCTTTCGAGATTTGATGGACCGTTGTCAAATATTTTTTGGAGATTAAATCTTATAACTTAAGGAAACTCAAGTTATCATGGAAATTCCCTTCTTTTTTGGGTGAGAGAACAGATCTCGAGTGATCATGATCTTGATTTGTTGGGTGGAGACGTTACATGGTGGAAGACCATTCAGTAGCGGCCGAAGGGTTGATAGTGGACGAGAGACATAAGTGAGAGTGTCCGGCCATGAGTGTTGAACTGAGAGAGCGAATTTTCGACCAAGCAGTGGCCGAGATTGTTGGAGTTCGGTCATTTCGGATGTTAATCGAGAGACCACAAGTGGTCTGTGGGTTTTATGGTTATGGGCTTGTGGGCCATGTATCATCATTTTCCCCCACTCCTAATTTTAGTTCAGAAAAGTGATATTAGGAGTAGTTGTGAAAGGTCATGAATTAAAAAAATAGAATAGGCACGAAACTAAAGCATTAAATGTGAGATGTGTAGTTTTGATTTTCACAAATCTTCTTGGATGGGCTTTATATCATGTGATTTACAATTGGTTACAGGCGTTTTCGATGCTTATATTGTTGTCAATTAACTTTTTTGATGGAGAGAGTGTTGATTTAGGGTTCGAAGAATTCATGAGAAATCGGAGATGTTGAAAGGTTCCCAATTACAATCTCATTGCACTGTTAGGGAAATTAGAAGCACAATGTTAGAAAAAGAACTATGCGAAATGGTCGTGGTGATGGGGTTTTGCACCCAATGGCTCCGCACCTGTTAACGTGTCACATACAAGATGTAATTCCCGATTGGGTAAACATGACACACTCTCTTGGCTATACGCCTTACATGGGTTCCACACCCAATCGCTTCGCTCCGCACAGTCAAATGTGTCACATTATTCCCGACTGCATTGCCATGACCCACTCTCTTGATTCTACACCCCATATGGGGTCCATACGAAATGTTTCAGCTCCGCGCCGCCAAACGTGTCATATACGGGATGTAACTCCCAACGGATAGGTACGACTCACTCTCTTAACTCTACGCCTCATACGGGTTCCATAGCCTATCTCTCGGCTCCGTGCCGTCAAACGTCACATAAGGATATAATTCCTGACCAGATAAATACGGCCTACTCTCTCTGCTATACGCCTCACATAGGTTCTACACCCAACCTTTGAGCTTCGCGCCGTTTGGCGTGTCACAGAAGAGATGTAACTTCCGACTGGATAGGCATGACCTACTCTCTGAGTTATACGCCTCACATTGGTTTCGCATCCACCCTCAGGTTTGTGCCCTTTAACGTGTAACTTATGGGATGTAGTTCCTGACTACGTAGGCATGGCCCACTCTCTCGACTATACGCCTCACATGAGTTCCTTACCCAATCTCTCGGCTTTGCGCTTCTAAATGTGTTATATACAGAATGTAACTCTTGACCGGATAGGCACGATCCACTCTCTTGGGTCTATGCTTCATTTGCGTTCCACACCTAATCTCTCGGCTCTGCACCACCGAACATGTCACATACGGGATGTAACTCATGATCTGGTAGGCACGGCCCACTCTCTCAATTCTACGCCTCATATAGGTTCCGCATCCAATCTCTCGAATTCGCGGCGCTACACTTCACATACGGGATGTAAGTCACGACCGGATAGGCACGGCCCCACTCTCTTGGCTATGTGCATCACATGGATTCCACACTCAATGTCTCGGCTCCGCACCGTCAAATGTGTCACATATGGGATGTAACTCCCAACCGTGTAGTTGCGAACCACACTCTTAGCTCTACACCTCTTATGGGTTCCGCACCCAATGTCTTTGCTCCATGCCACCAAATGTGTCACATAGGGGATGTAACTTGCGGTGGGTTGGCACAATCCACTCTCTTAGCTTTATACCTCATATGGGTTTCGCAGCTAATCTCTCAGCTCCGCGCTGCCAAACGTGTCACATACGGGATGTAACTCGCACCTAGTAGACACGACTCACTTTCTTAGCTCTACGCCTCATACGTTCTGCACCCAATCTTTTGGCTCTGCACCAGCAAATGTATCACATGCAAGATCTAACTCCCAATGTAGTCGACTCCATACCCAAGTCGCGAGTCGAATTTGTGATCTTGGTTAAAGGGCACAACGACCTACCTGCTAACCAATTGTCTGTTGGTATAGACTCTCTCTCTCTCTCTGTCACAAAAAAGCTAACAGATGACAATATAAATGTTGAAACGCCCATAACTAATTGCAAATCACACGATAAAAGGCGTGTCTAAGAAAATTCGTGAAACTTAAAATATCACGTCTCATATTTAATACTTGACTTTCGAGCTTATTCCATTTCTTTGACTCATAACCTTTCACAATTACTCCTAATGCCATTTCTTTAAACTAACATTAGGAGTGGGGGCAAGTGATGGTACATGGCCTACATGCTTATAACTATAAAGTCTACATACCACTAAGTGATCTCTCAGTAAACACCCCAAAATAATCGAGCTCAAGCACTCTCGGCCACTGCTCAGTCGAAGGCTCGCTCTCTCGGTACACTGTCAGCCTTTTAACCACTACTGAATGATCTCTCATCGTGTAACGTCTCCGCCCAACAATCAAAATCATGATCACTCGAGATTCGTGATCTCTCCTGATAAGGAAGGGAATCTCCGTGACGATTTGAATTTTTCTTAAATTATAAGATCCTAAATCTCTTAAAGATCTTTGATGACACTCCCTCAAATCTCGAAAGATCTCCGACGGTCTCTCCATATGATAAATGGGGTTTCTACACCATTGAGCAAGAAACTTGTCATGAACGCACATACTACATATATTAAGTAGAGGCATTTCATAAAGTTATGCATGACAACACTGCACATATCACAAAAAGACTACACAGATATACTCTAAGAGTCTACTCAGTCTGTTCTTTCTTTTAACCGATTTTTCTAACTTGAGTATCAGAGTTTTCGCCATCGGAGCCACCTCCGACGAGTTTTTTGCAAGTCATATCATTAACAAAGATTCAACAGATGCCACAACACTAGTTCCACACTTGGGCCAGAAGGACAATTTACCTGTGGAGTCAAAAAAGATCTATACTCATATCTGATAATGGTGCATGAATTGTGGGTTAAAGTTTTGAAAAACAAAGGAAACGGTTGAGAGAAATTTACAGTGGGCTTCTTTTTGGGTAATTTATGGACATTTTAGTTTGGTTAGATTTTGATTGAAATGTTAAATGCAATGTGTGAAGTCATGAGGGAAGGATTTTTCTATGAGAGGAAAAAGACTTTTAGGATTTTGGCAGTTTTGGATCAAGGTGTGGAGTACCATGGTTTTATATAGTGGAGTTGACTTACTGGTTTGATAAAGAATGTAGGATGATTAGTTCCTTTTAGGAAAATAATAATATCATTGGTTTAGCAAAAAGGGGAAAAGAAAAACAATAAATTGGAAAAATTTTACCTCTAGGCATCAAATTAGGGACATTTTAGCATTATTGCTTAGTAGGTTATCTTTCTTCCCTCTGTTAAATCATTTCCTCGATTACAAATGGATTTGTTATGATAGAGTTATGGGTATAGATCTATTTATTTGAGAAATATTATAGGCTTGGAATTTGGTTCATTGAGTTGAGGAATGTAAATAATAAGATTTTTTAAGAGATTGCTTAGTTCGTTTGTGCACTAATTGTAGGTTAAGGTTTGGAAAAAAAGGGTCGAGAGAAATTTACTTTCTTTTATGGTGGGCTTCATTTTAAGTAATTTATGGACATTTTAGTTTTGCTTTGATTATGATTGAAGTGTTGATTGCAAAGTGAGAAGTTAAGAGGGAAGAGTTTTTCTATGAGGGGAAATTGGCTTTTAGGATTTTGGTTGTTTTGGATCAAGCTGTGGAGTACAATTGTCTTAGAGTGGTGTTGACTTACTAGTTTGATAAAGAATGGACGATGATAAGTTCCTTTTAGGATAATAATAATATCATTGGAGTAGTAGAAGGGGGGTAAAAGAAAAACAATGGGGAGGAAAAAGGCTATCACTAAGTATCAAATTATGGACGTTTTAGCATTATTGGTTAGTAGCTTTTCTTTCGTACAAAAATCAAATTTTTTTTACTTCATTAAAAGAGGATCTGTTATGCTATTTTTATGGGTATAGATTTATTCATTTGAGAATTGTTATATGCTTGGAATTTGGTTCATTGAGTTGAGGAATGTTGATGATAAGATTGTTTTTGGGAGATTGATCATCATTATATGAGTTCATATGTGACAATGGTGCAGGAATTGTATGCTAAAGTTCGGGAAAAAATCGGTTGAGAGAAATTTACTATCTTTTCTGGGGGGCTTCATTTTAGGTAATTTATGGACATTCTGAGAGTGAAGGGGGGCAAACTTTTGTAGTTCTAGTTGAGAAATGTTATAGGCTTAGAATTTGGTTCATTTAGTTGGGGAACATAGATGATAAAATTTTTTGAGAGATTGATCATCCCTATATGAGTTTGTATGTGATAATGGTGCATAAATTGTTGGTTAATGTTCGGGAAAAAAACGGGTGAGAGAAATTTACTACCTTTTATGGTGGGCTTCATTTTAGGTAATTTATGGACATTTTTGAGAGTGAAGGAGGCAAGGCTTTTGTAGGTCTACTCAAGAAATGTTATAGACTGGGAATTTGGTGTAGATGATTGAATTTTTCGAGAATGCATGATGATAGGTTTCCTTTGAAGAAAATAATAATATCATTGGTGTTAAAAAAAGGGGAAAAATGTTGATATAAATGTAGATATTTATATAATGAACCTAGTATTATAGTTTAAATGGATGCTTCATGCAACAACTAGGTTTTGTATGTCATGTGCCCTCGAGGTCTCTTTTAGATTTGGTTAGATTTGGATTGAGATGTTGATTACAGAGTGAGAAGTTATGTGGGAACAGCTTTTCTTTGAGAGAAAATAAGCTGGATCAAGGTGTGGAGCACGATGGTTTCACAGAGTGGAGTTGACTTGTTGGTCTCATAAAGAATGCGAGATGATAGGTTCCATAAAGAATGCTAGATGATAGGTTCCATATAAGAAAATAACAATATCATTGGTGTAGCAAAAAAAAAAAAAAAAGAGAGAGAGAGAAAGAAAAACAACAAATTGAACAAAGGCTATCATTAGGTATTAAATTTTGGACATTTTAGCATTATTACTCAGTAGCTTATCTTTCTTATGACAACCAAATCATTTACTCCGTTACAAGAGGATCAGTAATGTTAGATTTATGAGTATAGACCTATTCATATGAGAAATGTCATCAGCTTCTAATTTGATTCGTTGAGTTGAGGAATGTAGATGATAAGATTTTTTAAGAGGTTGATCATCCTTATACGAGTTCCTAATAAGATAATGGTGCATGGATTGTTGGTTAAAGTTCGGAAAAAAAGAGATGAGAAAAATTTACTATCTTTTATCGTGGGCTTCATTTTAGGTAATATATAGAAGTAATTAATTTAAACATTTTGAGAGAAGGGAGCAACTTTTGTAGTTCTAGTTTTGTGAGTATCATAGTATTTTTCAACTTTAGGTTAACAAAATGAATTTGGCATTTAAACTATTTTGGGTGTTAAGCCTCTTGACTTCTGAGAGGAGATTTTAGTAGGGGAAGAGATAAAATTGAACAAAGTTACCTGCGTAGAATAATAGGTCAAAGATATGATATCCTTCGTTAAAAAGGATTATGGGACTAAAAATTAGGTTGAAAAATGAAATTAGAATGTGCGAGATATGGTCGAAAGCAAGTTTTAAGTATTCTTGAAGAGAAATACAAACTTGAGAATTCATCTAGGTATTTATGTAGGTATTTATATAGGTTAAGCATACTTGTTTTACAAAATTAGTTTGGATTATCCTTTCAATAGAAGAGGTTGGTATAAATGTAGATATTTATATAAAGAAGCTGGTTTTGTATTTTAAATGAATGCTTGACGCAACAACTAGGTTATGCATGTCATGTTCCCTCCGGTTCTACTTTTGATTTGGTTAGATTTGGACCCAGGTGTTGAATACAAAGTGGGAAGTTATGAGGTAGGGCATTTATTTGTGAAAAAATAGGCTTTTTTGTATTTTGATTGATTTGGATCGAGGAGTGGAGCACAAGGGTTTCATAGTGGAGTTGAGTTGGTCTCATAAAAAATGCAGGATGATGAACTCCTTATAGGAAAATAATATTATCATTGGTGTAGCAAAAAAAGGAAAAAGGAAAAACAATGAATAGGAAACAGGCTATCACTAGGCATCAAATTGTGGTCATTTTAGCAATGTTGGTTAGTAGCTAATTTGCTAAAGAGTTTTTATATGATCAAAGTATTTTTAGATATTATGTTAGCAAAGTTAGTTTGGTGCTTAAACTATTTTGGGTGTTGAGACCTGATTTTTGAGAGTAGATTTTGGTACAGGAATGGATAAAATTGAACAAAACTGCCAACGTAAAACAATTGGTCAAATATATGATGTCCTTCATTAAATAGCATTATGGGACATACAGTCAGGTTGAAAATGAAATTAGAATGCGTGAAGTAATGTAGAAGGCAAGGTTAAGTATGCTTGAAAAAAAGTTCAAACTTGGAGAATCAATCTAGGTATTTATTTGGTACTTTGTATAGGTTAAGCATATTTGTTTTACATAATTAATTTTGATAATCCTTTTACGTTGATATTATGTTACTAGTATTGCTCCAACGGAGGTGGCTCCAATGGAGGAAACTCTGACACTTAAGTCAGAAAAAACAGTTGAGAGAGAGAGAACAAATTGAGTAGTCTTAAGAGTAGTTTTGTGTAGTCTCTGTGATATATGTAGGGTTGTAGAATATACCTTTGCGGGTTGCCTCTACTTAATATATATAACATGTGCATGCATGGTAAGTTTTTCACAAATTCTTCAAACCCTAAACACTCGAAATGATTGAGCTCTAGCATTCTCGACTACTAATCGGTCGAAGGTTTGCTTTCTCGGTCCAACGCTCTCAGTCAAACACTCTCACTTATGCCTCTCGTCTACTATCAATCTTTCGGCTGTTACTGAATGGTCCCCCACCGTGTAACATCTCCACCCAACAAATCAAGATCATGATCACCCGAGATTCATAATCTCTCTGAATAAGGAAGAGAATCTCCATGATAACTTGAATTTCCCTTAAGCTATAGGATCCATCTCCTAAAGATCTTTGACAACACTCCCTCAAATCTTGGAAGATCTCTAGTGATCTCTCCATAAGATAACTGGGGTTTCTACTCTCTCGAGTAAGAAGTTTGCCATGTACGCACATGTTATATATATTATGTAAAGGCAACCCGTAAAGTTATGTACTACAACATCGCACATATCACCTAGAGACTACACAGGGCTACTCTAAGACTCTATTCAGTCTGTTTTCTATCTCTCGACTACTCTTTCTGACTTTGAGCGTCGGAATTTCTACAGTCGGAGTCACCTTTAACGAGTTTTTTGCAGGTCATCTCATCAACGAAGACCCAGCAGATGCCACAACTCCAGTTCCACACTCAGGCTAGAAGGGCAATTTATCTGTGGAGTCAAAAAGGTTTCTATAGTTCCTTTAAGGAAAATAGTAGTATCATTGGTGTGGTAAAAAGAGGGAAAAGAAAAACAATGAATAGGAAAAAGGCTATCACTAGGCATCAAATTATGGATATTTTTGTATTATTGCTTAGTAGTTTATCTTTCTTACAGCAATCAAACCATTTCCTCCCTTATAAGAGGATCGGTTATACTACGTTTATGGGTATAGATCTCTTCATTTGATAAATGTTATAGGCTTGGAATTTGGTTCATTGAGTTGAGGAGCATAGATGGTAAGATTTTTTAAGAGATTGATCATCCTTATATGAGTTCATATGTGATAATAGTACATGAACTGTAGGTTAAAGTTAAGGAAAAAAAAATAATTGGGAGAAATTTACTATCTCTTTTGGTGGGATTCATTTAAGGTAATTTATGGACATTTTGAAAGTAAATGAGGGCAAAGCTTTTACAATTACAACAACAAAAAGTTGAGATTTAATTCTAAATTTTGGGGTCGATCGTTTGAGGCACAAATATTGTTGAGAAGAAAAAAATTAAAAATTAAAAATTAAAAATTAAAAAATAAAGTTAAAATTTAAAAGTAAAAATAAAGAAACACTAAAATATAAAAAAATAATAATAAAAAAAAATAAACTATCGATAGAAACTTAAAATAATAAGATAGATGATTTAACTGATTCCGATTCTCTTACGCCACTTATTTCTATATAAAATTATCTTCTCAACTAAACTCGACACATATTTTACGGATAGCTTTTGCAGTTCTAGTTGATAAATGTTTTAGTCTTGAAATTTGATTCATTGAGTTGAAGAACATAGATGATAATATTTTTTTTTTTTGAGAGATTGATCATCCTTATATGAATTCGTATGTGATAGTGGTGCATGAATTGTTAGTTAAAGTAATGAAACAAAATGGTTGAGAGAAATTTACTCCCTTTTATGGTAGGCTTCATTTTAGGTTATTTGTGGACACTCTTGAGTGTGAAGGGGGCAACGCTTTTGTAGTTCTAGTTGAGAACTATTACTGGGATGAAATCTGGTTCATTGAGTTGAGAAATGCAGATGATAAGATTTTTTGAGAGATTGATCATCCTTGTATGAGTTTGTACATGATAATGGTGCATGAATTGTTGGCTAAAGTTCAAACAAAAAAAATGGTCGGGAGAAATTTGCTATCTTATATGATGGGCTTCTTTTTGGGTAATTTATGGATTGGTTAGATTTTGATCGAATTGTTGAATGCAATGTGTGAAGTTATGAGAGAAGGATTATTCTATGAGAGGAAAAAGGCATTTAGGATTTTAGTTGTTTTGGATCAAGGTGTGGAGTACCATGGTTTTATATAGTGGAGTTGACTTATTAGTTTGATAAAGAATGTGGGACGATTGGTTCCTTTGAGGAAAATAATAATATCATTGGTTTTAAAAAAGGGGAAAAAGAAAAACAATAGATCAGAAAAAGTCTATCCCTAGGCATCATATTATGGACATTTTAGCATTATTGCTTAGTAGGTTATCTTTCTCCCCTCCATCAAATCATTTCCTCCATTACAAGAGGATCAGTTATGATAGACTTATGGGTATAGATCTATTTATTTGAGAAATGTTATAAGCTTGGAATTTGGTTCATTGAGTTAAGGAATGTAAATAATAAGATTTTTTGAGAGATTGATCATCCTTTTTATGAGTTCGTTTGTGATAATGGTGCACGAATTATAGGTTAAAGTTTTGGTGAGAGAAATTTGCTATCTTTTATGGTGGGCTTCATTTTAGGTAATTTATGGAGGTTATTGATTCAAACATTTTGAGATCGAAGGGGGAGAAGCTTTTATAGTTCTAGTTATGAGTGTACCGAATGAAATGTTGGTCTCGAATGAAATTGGAAGCTGATTTGCTGAAAAGTTTATATGATCATAGATTTTTTCATCATTAGGTGAACAAAGCTAGTTTGATGTCTAAACTATTTTAGATGTTAGGACTCTTTTGAGAGGAGATTTTAGTATAAGGATAGATAAAATTGAACGATGGTGCCTGCGTAGAATAATAGGTCAATGATATGATGTCCTTCGTAAAAAATGATTATGATTGTAACAATCAGGTTGAGAAATGAAATTAGAGTAAGGGAGGTAAGTTCGAAAGCAAGATTAAGTATACTTGGAAAAAAATTCAAACTTAGGGAATCAATCTTGGTATTTATGTAATTATTTATATAGGTTAGGCATGTTTGTTTTACATAATTAGTTTGGATAATCCTTTTGGTGGAAGATGTTGGTACAAATGTGGGTATTTTTATAATTGCAATAGTATAGCATTTTAAATGGATGCTTTAGGCAACAACTAGGTTTTGTATGTCATATTCCCTTGAGGTTTCTTTTAGATTTGGTTAGATTTGGATCGAGGTGTTGAATGCAAAGTGAGAAGGCATGAGGGTATGGTTTTTCTATGAGAGGAAATAGGCTTTTAGGATTTTGGTTGATTTGGATCAAGGTGTGGATTACGATGGTTTCATAGAGTTGAGTTGACTTACTGGTCTCGTAAAGAATTTAGGATGATGAGTTCCTTGTGGGGAAAAAAAACATCATTGGTGTGGTAAAAAATTGGAAAAAGAAAAACAACAAATCGAAAAAAGCTATATCTCTAGGCATCAAATTATGGATATTTTAGTATTAGTGTTTAGCAGCTTATCTTTCTTACGGCAACCAAATCATTTACTCCATTACATGAGGATCAGTTTTTCTGGAGTTACGTGTAGATCTATTCATCTCGGAAATTTCATAAACTTCAAATTTGGTTCTTTTAATTGAGGAATGTAGATGAAAATATTTTTTTGAGAAATTGATCGTCCTTATATGAGTTTCTATGTGATAATGTTGCATGAATTGTTGGTTAAAATTTTGAAAGAAGGGGTTGAGGGATATTTACTATCTTTTATATTGGGTTTCATTTAATGTAAAATATGGAGGTAATTGATTTTAGCATTTTGTGAGGGAAGGGGCAAAACTTTTATAGTTCTAGTTTGGAGTAAACCGGATAAAATGTTGGTCTCGAATGAAATCGTAAGTTGATTTGCTAAAAAGTTTATATAATGATAGCATTTTTCAACATTAGGTTAACAAAGTTTGTCTAGTGCTTTAAATATTTTGGGTGTTAAGACTCTTGAATTTTGAGAGGAGATTTTATTGTAAGAATAGATAAAATTGAACGATGGTGCTTGCATAGAATAATAGGCTAAACAAATGATGTCCTTCATTAAAAGGATTATGGGACTAACAATCAGGTTGAAAAATGAAATTAGAATGTGTGAAGTAAGGTCAAAAGCAAGGTTGAGTATAACTTGAACAAAAATGCATACTTTGAAAATCAATCTAGGTATTTATGCAAATATTTATATAGGTTAAGCATACTTGTTTTATATAATTAATTTGGATAATCCTTTTGAAAGAAAATGTTGGTATTCATATACTGCTACTATTACTGCATTTTAAACAGATGCTTGATGTAGCGACTAGGTTTTGTATGTTATGTTCCCTCGAGGTCCATTTTAGATTTGGTTAGATTCTGGTCATGGTGTTGATTACAAAGTGAGAAGTTAGGGAAGTTTTTTTTCTACTAAAAGTTGGATGATTTGAATTTAGGTGTGAAGCATGATGGATAGGGTGAAGTTGACTTGCTGGTCTGATGAAGAATGCCGAATGATGAGTTCCTTATAAGAAAATAAAATATAATTGGGGTAGCAGAAAAAGGGTAAAAAAAAACAACGGATACGAAGAAGACTGTCGTTAGACATTAAATTAAGGACATTTTATCATTATTGTTTAATAGCTTATCTTTCTTACAACAATCTAATCATTTACTCCATTATGAGAGGATTGCTTATGCTAGGATATATTTGTGTAGATCTATTCATCTGAGAAATGTTATTGGATTTGAATTTGGTTCATTGAGTTGAGGAATGTAGATGGTTAGATTTTATGAGATAATGATCATCCTTATGAGTTCCTATGTGATCATAGTGCATGAATTGTTCGTTAAATTTTGGGAAAAAAAAAGGTTGAGAGATTTACTATCTTTTTCGGTAGGCTTCAATTTAGGTTATTTATGGAGGTAATTGGTTTAAACATTTTGAGTGTGAAGGAGGCAAAACTTTGTAGCTCTAGTTACGAGTGAACCGGATAAAATGTTGGTTTTGATTTAAATCGTAAGTTGATTTGCTAAAAAGGTGTGAAGGAGGCAAAACATTATTTTGTATTTTTCGTCTATAAGGTGTAAATTATAGTCAATTGAACTGCTTATATTTGTTTTCTTACTCATTGTAACTATTGATATGGTGGCTTCTAAATAGACTATATCAAAATTTAGAAAAGTTTGGTTAGATTTGGATCAAGGTTTTGAATGCATAATGAGAAGTTATGAGGGAAGGATTTTTCCAAGAGAGGAAATAGGTTTTTAGTATTTTGTTTGATTTCGAACAAGGTGTGGAGCACATAGTTTCATACAATGGAGTTGACTTGTTGGTCTGATAAAGAATGATGGATTATGAGTTCCTTATAGGAAAATAACAATATAATTGGTATAGTTAAAAAAAAAAGGAAAAAAAGAAAAACAATGAATAGGAAAAAGGTTATCACTAGGTTGGACATTTTGGCATTATTGCTTGGTAGCTTTTCTTTCTTATGAGATTTAAATCATTTATCCGTCACTAGAGGATCAGTTATACTAGGCTTATGAGTATAGTTCCATTCATCTAAGAAATGTCATATGCTTCGAATTTGGTTCATTAAGGAATGTAGATCATAAGACTTTTTGAGACATTGATCATCTTTATATGAGTTCCTATGTGATAAAGGTGCATGAGTTGTTTGTTAAAGTTCAAGGGGAAAAAAAAGATTAGAGAAATTTACTATCTTTTATGATAGGGCTTCATTTTAAGTGATATGTGAAGGCAATTGATTTAAACATTTTAAGAGGGGGCAAAACTTTTTTAGTTCTAGTTATGAGTGAACCGGATAAAATGTTGGTCTCTGGTATATCGTCAAACAACCAAAAATAAATTAGCTACTTTACGAAAGACGAGTTTATGGTAAGTAGGGTCGAATCCACAGAAAAAAAAGGAGATTTATTTCTTTTAAGGTAAATAAAAATTAAAATAAAATTTGGGGGTTTTGAATTGACTAAATTAACTACTAAATCTAAATAAACAAAGAATTAAAATCGAAATAGCAAAACGACAAAGTAAAATCGGGCAAAATTTAATGAATAAAAATCAAGATAAATTAATCTAGTTGAAGGGTTTGTTTCTACTTTGATTCAATCGATTGATCATTGATTCAAAGATAATTCAATAATGCATAAATAAATTGGTTATAGTTGTCGACAATCGCCTAACGACCAATCTCCCCTTACTTTGTTGATAATTAAGAGAAGTTCGTTAATTATTTCCCTAATCGAGAGTCAACCCTAGAGAAGCTCTTAGGATTGAAAGTCTCAACAGTATTAAAATTTAGAAAGACCCAATTCTAATTAACAAACACACATCGAGTTCATTTAAATTAGATTATTTAAACCCATGATACAAATGTCATTCCCATGACACGAATGCCAATTACCATTTTATTAAAACCAACAAACAATTACGGATTTGCCGTTTTAATTAGTTGTAGATTATTCTAGGTCTATTAAATATTGGCCACCTATTCAATAACCCTAAAAAATCATGATCCATGAAGCGCAAGAATTAAATAAATACCTATGATTGATGAATGAATAAACACATTTAGATCTTACAATATTATGAATCAAAGTTTCAACTAGCCTTTAACGAGAAAATAAATTAGAATGAAGACATATTAAAATAAAAACTCACTAAAATAATGAATTTGATTGAAAATAAATTATTCAACAATGAAAGAATATTGCTGCAACCGTGAGAGTCCTCTTCCAAAATGTACAGCAGCCCTTCCTTGTTTTTCCTCCCAGGAGCAGCAGCTGACTGGGAAAGAATATCTCCTAAAACTGACCCAAAAAGACAAAACCTAAAAAAATAATCTAATTGCTGGTCGTGGGGGACTGCCCCCTTTGGGGCAGCTCCTCTCTCTTCTTCCCTCCTTTTATTGCACAATGTAACCCTCTATATATAGGAGTGAGTTAATCTAATTTCTAAAGAGAAGATTCTCCTAAATTTTAGGTAACTACTAAATAAAAAATTACAAGGATTTGAAATTTCCAAAATTCTTATTCCCAAATATTTAGGAATAAATTCAATATATTTGCAAATCTTTCATGCTTCCAAATTTGTCTTCATTTTTCCTTCATTTTTCTTCACGTCTCCTCCATTATGCCTAACATATAAAATATAATAGAATACAATAATTAGTGTAATATTTATTCAAAAATAGAACAAAATAAACCATAATTATTATACCAATTTATGCCCTATCAGTCTCGAATGAAATTGTAAGTTAATTATTAAAAAACTTATAAGATCGTAGTCTTATTCAACATAAGGTTAATAAAGTTAGTTTGGTGCCTAAACTAATTTCGGTGTTAAGACTCTGGATTTTTGAGAGGAGATTTTAGTATAGGAATAGATAAAATTGAACAAAGATGTCTGCAAGTCAAAGATATGATGTGCTTCATTCAAAAATATTATAGGACTCACCATCAGGTTGAAAAATAAAATTAAAGCGTGTGAAGTAAGGTTAAGTAGAGTTGAACAAAAATTCAGACTTGAGAATCAATCTAGGCATTTATGTAGGCATTTATGTAGGTCAAGCATACCTGTTCTACATAATTAGTTTGGATAATTCTTTTCGGGAAAGATGTTGGTATAGATGTATGTATTTATATAATGGTGCTAGTATTGCGTTTTAAATAGATGCTTGATGCAACAACTAAGTTTTGTATGTCATGTTCCCATGAGATCTCTTTCATGTCATGAAGAATAGGCTTGTATTAAGTCTGAACATTCTAAAGGATTTCATAGCTATGCAATGATGGAAATTAGTAATATGGAAGCCTATTTCAAGAGGCAACTTCCGTGTAAAATTCTTATGTTCTAATGTCAAGGTAAATTTTATCTTTATATCCTCTCCTTTATGCACTGAAATTGGTGGTGCTTAACTCCTACCAATGTCGAAGTGTTCTTGAGATAATAGCTAAAGAGTGCGTTGTGATTGGTGCAGTGTAAGAATAGGAATAAATTGATCGTGAGGCAATTTTGTATGTCTTATATGTAATTGGTATAATTAGGATGAGAGATTAGTTGATTTTCCCTTATGGTTGCATGTTAGGATGGCAAACACATTTTTTTGTATTCTTTCACCTATGAGGTGTAAGTTGGAGTCAATCAAACTATTTATATTTGTTTTCTAACTTGATTGGATATATTGATTTGGTGGCTTCTAAATAGACTAGATTGAAAATTAGAAGTGCTTTGTCAGATTTGGATTGAGCTATTGAATACAAAATTGAGAAGTTATGAGGGAAGGGTTTTTCTATGTGAGAAAATAGACTTTTAGGATTTTGGTTGCCATAGGATTAAGGTGTGGAGCACGATGGTTTCATAGAGTGGAGTTGACTTACTAGTATGAAAAGATTGCGGGATGATAAGTTCCTTATAGGGAAATAACAATATCATTAGTGTAGCAAAAAAAAGGAAAAAGAAAAACAACAAATAGGAAAAAGGCTATCACTAGACATCAAATTATGGACATTTTAGCATTATTACTTAGTAGGTTATATTTCTTTCGGCAATCAAATCATTGACTCGATTACTAGAGGATCGGTTATGCTAAGCTTATGAGTATAGATCTATTTATCTTAGAAATGTTATAGGCCTCAAATTTGGTTCATGGAGTTGATGAAGGCAGATGATAAGATATTTTAGAGATTGATCATGCTTATATAAGTTCGTATGCGATAACGGCACATGAATTGTTGGTTAAAGTTTGGGAAAAAAAAGGGATGAGGGAAACTTACTATCTTTTCCAGTGGGGTTCACTTTAGGCATTATATGGAGCTAATTGATTTAAACATTATGATTGTGAAGGGGACAAAAGTTTTGTAGTTCTAGTTATGAGTGAACCGTATAAAATATTGGTCTCAAATGAAATTGTAAGTTGATTTGCTAAAAAGCTTATATGATCACAGTCTTATTCAATATTAGGTTAAAAAGTTAGTTTAGTGTCTAAATTATTTTGGGAAGACATGTACGGATTTTACATTAATTTTAAAAAAAATAAAACTACACAATAAGGAAAATAATTTCAAAACTGACCCACATATGTCCAGTTTTGAAAACTCGACATGGTATGTCGAGTGTTGAATGAATAGTACATGTCGAGTCTTGAAGATTTGACATATACAACGCATGAACAGTACATGCCAAATCTTAAAGACTCGACAAATATAACGCATGAATAGTATATGTCGAGTCTTTAAGACTCAACATATGGGGGTAGGTTTTGGAATTATTTCCCACACTATATTGTTTTAATTTTTTTTTTTTTAAATAATGCCAAATCCATACAAAGCTCTTATTTTGGGTGCTAAAGCTCTTTGCTTTTGAGAGGAGAATTTAGTATATGAATTCATAAAATTGAACAAAGTTGTCTATGCATAATAGTAGGTCAAAGTTGTGATGTGCTTCATTGAAAAGGATTATGGGACAAGTAATCAAGTTGAAAAATGAAATTTGAATTTGTGAAGTAAGGTCAAAAGTAAGGTTAAATATACTTGAACAAAAGATTCAGACCTGGAGAATCAGTGTAGGTATTTATGTAGTTATTTATGTTGGTTAAATTTACTTGTTTTACGTAATTAGATTGGGTAATTGTTTTGGTGGAAAATGTTGATATAAATGAAAGTATTTATAAAACGGTGCTAGTATTGCATTTTAAATGGATGCTTGATGCAACAACTAGGTTTTGTATGTCATGTTCCCTCCATGTCTCTTTTATGTCGTGAGGAAAAGTCTTGTATCAAGTCTAAACATTTTAAAGGATTTCATAGTTATGTAATGAACTTAATTGGTAATAAGGATGCCAATTTCAATACATAAGTTCCTTGTAAGATTCTTATGTGATAATGTCAAGACAAATTCTATCTTTATATCCTCTACTTTATCCACTTGAAATTGGAAGCGTTCTGCTTGAGATAATTGCTAGAGAGAGCATTGTGAACAGAGTAGTATAAAAATGGGAATATTTTAATTATAAGGCAAATTAGTATAGCTTATATGTAATTGGGATGAGAAATTTGTTGATTCTACCTGATTGTTGCATGTTACGATATTGTAGTCTTTTATATATGAGATGTAAATGAGAGTCAATTAAATAATTTATATTTGTCTTGCAACTTGATTAGATATATTGATTTTGTGATTTCTTAAAGAGAAGATCAAAATTAGAAAAGTTTGGTTGAATCTAGATCGAGGTGTTGAATAAAAAATGAGAAATCATGATGGAAGTGTTTTTATGTAAGAGCAAATAGGCTTTAGGACTATGGTTGATTTGGATCAGCATAGAGTGGAGTTGACTTGCAGATCTGATAAAGAATGCGGGATGATGAGTTCCTTATGGGAAAAAAACAATATCATTGGTGTTGTTTTTTTTTTAAAAAAAAAAAAAAAGGAAGAAGAAAAACAACGAATAGGAAAAGGCCAGGGGTGGACCTAAGAAGGGAATAGGGTGGGCAATTGCACCCCTTCAAGTTTCTAAAATTCAATTAATATTTATGACTCATATCTATTTTGCACTCACTTAACTATAATGTTGCCCCCAATTGTCTTTTTTTAAAACTCATTCATTTGATTAAATTTCATATAAATCTTTTTTTTTTTTTGAGAACTCACCACATAACAAAAACAAAATATGATTTTCTCATCGCATGCTTTAAATCAATAAGAAAAATATTTTATAGTCTGTAAAGTCAAAAAAGAAAAGAGTAAATAAGATTGCAACCCCAAAAAATATTAATTTGACATTGATAACCTCACTTTGACACTTTTGCTTTTCCCTCCCCTCCGTCCCTGAACTTTCCCTCTTCTCTTCCTCTCCCTCTCCCTCTCGACCTCTCTCCACATCCATTTTGTTTTTCCCTCTCCTTTCTATTTTCTCTCTAGCTCTCTACTACCTCTCTTTTTTCCACATCCATGATTCCCTTTTTATATTTCCTTAGCTTATCGAATACCAAAATCTCAATTCTTCAATTTTCTCCCGTTAACCACCAAAACTATCTTCAAATTTGAAGAAAAATCTTTACCCATGAAAAAAGGTACATGTATTCAATTAAAACTTTTGATTTTTGAAATATCATGATTGAATTATTTTCTTGTTGATATTTTAGATTTTTTAATATAATTTGATAATTCATATTTGTTGTTTGAATAAATATCTTATAAATTTTTTGCATCCCTACCTTGGGTCTTTGGTTCGCCACTGGAAAAGGCTATCACTAGGCATCAAATTCATATCATACGACATTTTTCTTTTTAAATTTTAATATAAGAGAAACTATTTTGGGTGAGAAAGAGGAACCTATATTCTTCAATCTCTCAATGAGTTGTGTTAGTGTAATGAGTTATTTCATTTGACATAAAGAGAAGTGAACCAAAATTTGCTAAATTTAAATTGTCAGTCACTCTTCTATCTTCTTATTCTTTTACAAAACGAGGAATGGCTAATGTTATCTAATTTTCGTTACAAACGTTTGATTTCAAGGATAATATTTTGGTGGAATTGTATTCGAGGATCATTAGATTGTCAACTTCTAAGAAAAGGTCATGTTCTCGGGTTAACTTGTGCTACGTAAATGAAAGAAACATGAAAGGAGCTGGAACACACTCTTTCTTTCGGGACATGGGCATTACTTTTAGTGGTGAAAGCAATTTAGGGAAGGTTCTATCAACAGATTGCCTTCATGTAGAGCTTATCTCCTTGAGACTTCAGCAAAACTAGAGATTTTCACATGCATTTTTATTAAAATGTGATTGACTCTTTTATGTTTGATGCAATTAAGGTGAGAAAAATTCTAGATACATGGACAAAAGCATTGTAATATTAATTAACATTAAAGGCTCAAATTATAGGCTTATAGAACTTTGTGAGAGAATCAAAGCACATAAGTTGAAGTATGAATAAAAATTATCAAATGGATTGATTTGGTTTTATGGTAAGGAAGGTTAATAAAGCAGGGAAGCTGTTTGCTCAACGATATGCTTGCTGGAAAACTTTAAGAAGAAAAAATGACTTCTATATTACACACATTCATATGGAAAAATCATTTGGTTGAGTTCCTGAAAAGCAGTATGATGGGTATTGATGAAAGGTGTTTTGTCAGATTTGCAATCCAATTGAGGATATACGTAATAGCATTGTAAGTGATGTTAGGAACAATGACAGTAAGGGTTTCAGTATTGAGGTTGCACATCAAGATTGGCACTTTGGATCATGCAGTAAGAGAATGAAAGATTTGAGGCTTTTGCGATCCATGAAGGCAGGCTTTGCTTCAGCAATCACAGCAAAAGAAGAGTCTACCATTTTTTTTTTAAATCCAAACATGCAAATTATTCCCATTATGATCCCTAGACACTACCGCATTGACAAACTGAGTAGCCTTCTCTTACTGGTGCATCAAAATTAATCATAGCTGATCCTTAATTGGGAGGAGCCAAGGGCCACAATAGCTTTTGTAAGGTTGTCACTGCCCTTATATATGGACTTAAGCAAGGCTTTTAAGAAACTTGGATCATGCAAACGTGTGCCCCTTATCACTGCTTTGGCCCACCATTTTGCAAGAAACAACTAAGTTCAACTTTCTTTAAAATAGAGTCGCTTATATCATAGTTGAGAAAGAGAGGAAGAAGTAGTCAAATGCACAAAAAGTAATATATTCGATTTTGAATAAAAAGGAATGCAAGACTGCCACAGTGAGATAGCATTGGAGGGCTCAATAATCTGTACATCAGCCAGAGATTCTCTATTAAGATAACCCAAGAACACAACTTTATGCCTCAACAATTATTTTCCATTCCCTTTTAGCACATTTCAATTAGGAATAATGATGAAAAGAATGTTTTTTTAATCTTTCAATTAGGGTTATTTACACTTATATATTTACAATTGCAACAGCTAAACAAGGAAAAAAAATAAAATAGAAAATTTCCTATTATTAGGCAAATCCTCTAATCTTAGACTATAGGTCAAAAGAACTAATTCCCTAAAATCAGGAATACAATAACTATTAAATATTATATTACAACACATGATTTCCAAAAATAAAACAAGTGTTCATGTTTTCCCACACTTCCCATTAAGCTGATGAATGGATGTTATCCATTCCCAATTTCTTACCTAAACTCTGAAAAGCTGAACTGGATAGTCCCTTTGTGAATATATTTGTGAGTTAATTCTTCGTGTAGACAAACGGAGTGCAGATCAGGCTATCAAGTTTCTCTATAAAATACCTGTCAACCTCTATATGCATCGTGCACTCATGTTGTACCGGATTATGTGTTATGTTGATAGTCGACTTATTATCACAGTACAATCTCATTAGTCCTTCCCACTTAATCTTCAAATCTTCCAAATCATTTTCAGTCGAAGGGACTCAGATTTCAAGTGCCATTGACCTGAATTCTGCTTCTATGCTCGATCTTGCAATCACGTTTTGTTTCTTACTTCTCCTTGTAGCAAGGTTTCTACCTAAAAACATACAATAACCTGAAGTTGATATTCTATCATCCTCGAACCTTGCATAATCTACGCCAATATAGGCTTCGAGACTCAAATCTTTCTTCTCGTATGAACAAAAGTCTCTTGCCAGTTGAGCCGTTTAGGTACTATAGGATTCTATTCACAGCTCTGAGATAAGTTTCTTTAGAATTATGCATAAACTGACTCACCACACTAACACTGCTATGTCTTGTAACACCGACACTGCGGTGTCCGTACTAGTATTCCTGTTCACGAAATTAAATAAAATATTTCGCAGTTTATATATAAAGAGAGAAAATTTTAATTATATTGATTTTCGATTTTGAGATATGTAATTTAAAATTTTTGGGATATTTAAAGTATCCGTATTTTCGATTCGTAAAGTAAAGTGAGTATAAAAATATATAGATGATTTTTTTTTATTCATTTATTAATTTATACATTACATTTAATTATTTATAATTTAGTTATAAAAAGAAATATATAATAATAATTATAAAAAAAAAAAAGAAATCAAAATTGGGGCTTAAAGCCCTAATTTCTCTCTCTCTCTCTCCTTCTCTTTCTCTCGCCGCCTCTTCATCTCCCTTCCCGCGGCTTCCTCCTCCGCCCTGCGGCCGCCGTCGCCGCTGCAACCGCAGCCCCCCCACCGTCTCCCTCTCTCTCGGCTCTCTCTCTTTTTTTTTCTCTCGGCTTTATCTCCCTCTCTTTCTCTCTTTCGGTTGCTCTCTCATTTCCTCCCGCTCGCGATTTCCTTCGCGATTTCTCCCTCCGCCGCGACTTGGTCGCTGTCCACCGTCGCAAACCGCCACCCGCAGCCACCGCGACCCACCACGGGTCGCCGCCTATCCCTCAGTCTCCCTCGCTCTGCTCCTCCCTCTCCTACTCGCGCGCGACTGCGCGCAACAGCGCGCGATTGCTCGCGCGATTGCACGCTTACAGCCCCTCCTGCGCGCGCGCCAGCACGCGACCGCCTTGCGCGCCCGTGCAGCGCGCGATGGCTCCAGCCCGTGCAGCGCGATAGCCTCTTTCTGCGCGCGCAGCCTTGCTGCAACCTCTGCTGCAGCATAGTAGGTGACCTTCAGAAACCCTAGACTGTGACGATGCTTCATCCTCTGCGCAGGTAAGGGCTGAGTTTAGATCTTAGTTCTAGGGTTTTGATTCCATAGTGATTAAGTCTAATTGCTAAAATTTGCTTCAATTTGGAGACATTGCAGGTCTTGGAATGAATCGAATGGCGCACGGACGCTAGAGTTGCAAATTGTGAAACCCTAGGTGAGGGAAATGCGATCCTTTCGATATTTGAGTTATTTTATCGAATGTAGGATTGAAATTAGAATTGGAAACTATATGTATGCTTTGAAATAAGTTAGATTAAAAGGAAATGTACTTTCCAGCAATTTCATATGAAATTATTTATGTTAAGTTTAGAATTTGATATAAATAGGGCTGCGTTGCATAATAGAATGTGTTAGATAATGATAGAGGTTTGTTTGATTCGTTTGTATAGCTTTAGTTGAAAATTGATTGGAATATGCCTGAATGTGAGGGTTAAGTTTAAAAATTTACGCGAAATTGGTTGCTTAGCATGGAAGAAGCATATTAAAGGATAATGAGATCGAGTTGAATTGATTTGAATACTTTCCTTTAGAGTTTAATTTGACATATGTATGAAAATAGTCGAAATTTGGGATTTGAGCCTAAGGATTGATGCGTGTTTTACATTATAGTTGGTGTTGCATATAGGTAATTTAAATACACTCTCTATATTATGAAAATAGGTTTCAATACCTTTAAAATGACATATGGTTTGAAGAAATCGGATGAGAATTGAAAAGTGTATGATTTTTCAAAGATTTTCCAGTTCGTAGGAAACTTATTTATTTTAAGCGTATTTCCAATTTTGATTGGTTTTAGGATTGAATCAGGCTTGATTTTGATTTGATTAATTGTTTATAAATGGAATGAAAGTGATGAAATGAGAATCTAGAAAGGTGATTGTGTAAATGTTTGATTTAAGTCTTAAATGAGCACATATTGAGGGGAGAAACCCTAAGGAAACATGTACTGAAAAATTTAGAACTTTGAGTATGAAATTTGATGGGTTTTAATGTGATTTTGAGTGTTAAAATGTGGATTTGATGTACTTGTGTTTTTGGCATTGAAGTGTGGTGTGTTATTGACTATGTGTATGTGAAATTGAGGCATTTTGAGTGAGCTGGAGGCATGGTCTTATGTGCAGGAAGTTTGGACTTGTTTTTAGCTTTGGTTTGAGTACGAAAATATGTCCTTAATTGAACCTATGTATGTGCAGATTTTTAGTATGAAAATGGTGTGAAATTATGTGTGTTTTGGCATATGAATGAGATGCAAAAGTGTGCAGACTTTTGGTATGTAAGTGGTGTGAAAGTGTATGCATTATGGCATGGAAATGGGAAGCAAACATGTGCAGAATTCGGCTTGAATTAGTAATAGCGTTTGAGTGTTTGTTTGTACATTTAGAGACTTGAGAAGTGTGTAAATGTGCAGAAATTTCTGCACTATTGTGTGTATCAAAGGGATGCCATTTCATGCTTGTAAAGGAAGGAAAATACATGCTTTGGAGACATTGGGACAGCATGTACTCTTTTTATCATAACTTCCTTAACATAACTCCAAATGATATGAGGTTTTCTGCATTGGATTCTAAACATCCTGAGATATGGCCCGTTTGATTTGGAGATAGTTGAATTTTTAGTGGATTTTCAAAGTTAGATCATTTACAAAAAAATTTCTATTCTGTCCTGTTTTTAGCAGTGACCTTGTGACTCATTTAGCGACCTCTTCTGATCTGACTCACTATTAGACCAAAACACGAAAGTTTTAGGTCTAGGTCTTATGTTTAATTTGAGATAAGAACCATCTGATTTGGACTAGTATAGCAGAAGTTATAGCTTGACTGCGCAGGTGTGAACTCTGTGGACAGTTTGCCTTCATACTTGTTTGGTGATTCGATTGAGGGGAGCTTTGTTCTACGTATTGTGGTTTTATTGGAGAGTGCGCTATCCTCCCCAAAACTGTGAGTGAGTTTTATTTCATTGTTTTCGTTTAATATGTAAACCCTGCTTTACAACAGTTTGATAAATGAGCATGATTTATCGTGTGCTTAAAATGTTTTGACTGGTTTTGGAAATGATTTTTGTGAACCGATGGAGTGTCTGAAAATGTGGTTGAATTATGAAATATGCATCCATGTGATTGAAATGTAAAAATGTGCCATTTTATGATATATGTTGCATTTGGTTTGTGAACCTGATTTACGGCACATGTTTGATATGATATTGATATTGGCCTTGAGGGCTGTGATATGTATTATTGATATTGATATTGGCCTTGAGGGCTGTGATATGTATTGTTCCGTAGCTACGAAGGACACCGTGAGAGGCGCTTGGGTGGCGTCCGGATATGCCTAGGCCTGGGGTATCCCATGAGTTGTCGAGATGAGATTATATTTACGACACAGTACTAGCCAGGTTGAACCCGAAAGGGGGAGGATTTGGATACACTCTCCAAGTCTAGCACTTAGACGAGGTTCGTTGCCAACGCCGGGGTAGAGAGCACTTTAAATAAAATCGCATATAACACCCCCGGTGCGCCTGTCATAGGTCGTGGTAGACCTCTGTCGGGACATTTTCGGCTGGCAGCACTATGATTTTAATGACAGTGTTTTGGATGCATATTTGACTTGCTGATGCGTGTTAATGATATATTGTTGAAATGAAAAGCATGATGATTTGAAATACGATTTGTATACTTATGTTTTGACACTCCAGTTTCACACCCCATATTACACGATTACATTGACCCACTCACTCACTGAGTATTCTTCCTCGAGTACTAACCCCTCCTCTTTCCCTCCCCAGACAGGATTATGGTGCTAGGGCGACGCATTTGGCTCTGGAGGGTTTGATAGCTTGGTGGATTTGGTATTTATGACGGTGAGATCAAAGTTTAAATTTAAAAGATGAATTTCGTATTTTATTGTTGACCCTGCGTGGTCTTGATATTGAGGTCCGTAGTTGACCGTGTACATATTATGGGATGACTGTATAATTTTTGGACTTTTATTTGTGAAACTCTCATTTCGCTTGCATTGAGGCATTTGTAACCATTTGAAGTGTTAACTTGGGAAATTGTAATGTATTTGTATAAAATTAGGCCCGCTCGGTATGGCGGCTGCTCATGCTCCAGTTGGGCATGACAGTAGAGGTCTGTGGCTAGGACTGTTGGTGATTTGTTAGCCTTGCGTTGTCTGGATGTCGGTTGGGAGATTTGGTGGATTGTTTTGAGGCCGGGATGGCCATTTGTTAAATTTACATGATAATTGTTAAATTATACAGGTATACAGGGCTATTTGTACATGGGAGACCTCCGATTTATGGGGAGGTTCTGCCCGATTTTTTATAGAAATACAGCCGGTATCCAGGGCAACGGGTGGCTGTTCACGATTCCCGGTTGGGGGCGTGACAGTTCGGTTGGTATCAGAGCTCTAGGTTGAGAGCTATGTAGGAAGAGAGTCTTGAAAACATTCCCAAGTGTGTTGTGCTTAAAGTCCTCAATGCATGAGAGTTTGATACAGTCATGAAGTCCTAGTACAACGGTTTTAGGCATATGAGTTATTCTTTTTAGGGGGTTAGATACGGTGCGTATCTAACCTAGTATATTGGTGCTATCAGTTCTTAAACTGATAAGTTTATTCATTTAGGGGGTTAGTTACTTCGCAACTAACCCTAAGTTTTGAATCATACCTAATTTAAGTTCTTTCTTTGAAAGATTATGACTACTAGATGAGGTACTAGATTGTACCTGAAACATCTAGAATACTTGAGGATGTTTCCTCGTCGGGTGTACCCTTTTAGCATGTTCTCAGTCGGCTATTATAGCCACGGTTCCATTACCATCATTTGAGGCATTTAGGCAGGTGTATGAGTGATACACCTCCCATTGGATTCGAATGCCTTGATTCATAACTCCAATTTCTTTTTAGTGGGTTAGTTACTCCGTAACTAACCCTAATCCTTGATTTCCACTTAATGAAAAAGTACTCTGTTTGCATAACTATGCTGCCTAAATGTAGTAGGTGCGGTGCACCACTAGAGTCCCTTAGTGCTTGATGCACTTGTGGCACTCGAGATTTCACGAGTACCAGAGGATGTTTCCTCTACTTACGCACCTTCACTAGTGCCACCCTTAGCACCTCCACCGGCTGTTACAGCTGAGATTCCTCCACCACCACTCGACGCCTTGAGGCAGTGGCAGGAGTGGTTTAGTAAGTATGGGGTGCAGATGCCCCCACCTCCACTACAGACTTCAGCGACCGCACCTGCGGCCGTATCTGCTCCTACGGCACCGGTTCCTCCTCCGGTGACCGGTTCTTCCATTTCTAGTCTGACCGATGAGATTTCGGTTACTTTGAGGCGCATCCATGAGCTTACTCAGTTGGTGACAGAGTTACGACAGCTCAGATACATAGACTTTTCAGGATCTAGTGATGTCGTAGCGGCGAAGCACTGGATCTATAGGATTCGCAGGATCCTTACTGATGTGGGATTGTCAGAGGAGTTCAGATTGAGAGTTGTTGAGAGATTCCTCAACGGTGATGCCCTCACTTGGTGGGAGGCTAATTGTGACGAGGCTATTGACTCACTGCGGTAGTAGGACTTCTTGAGGGAGTTCGACCGCAGATATTTTACGGAGTCCTAGTAGGACCATATAGGGTTGAGACCCAGACGAGCCAGAGCTCGAAGTGGGGTAGGACTTCTAACTTTTAGGGAAGCCTCTCTCACTTTACATCAACCCAGTTGGGACAGGGACCATGTCCCTAGGTGTTTAGAGCACAGGCCCCTAGTGCCTCTAGTTAGTCCATAGCACAGCACCATTCTATTTGCCGCGACTGCGGCTGATGTCATTTTGGAGCTTGCGGAGCTCCCCTTAGATGCTTCTAATATGGGAAGCAATGACATATTTGTAGCTCTTGTCCTGACCTAGGTTTCAGAGGTCAGGTGTCATAGACACACATGGGTGGACCATGGATAGGTCAGCAGGGAGTACCTGCGCACTCAGTACACACCGCTCCATGGACTGCAGCCGGGAGCAACACTGCACTAGGCCCTTCATTATAGTAGTCGAGGGCATAGACCCGCATATATGGTATGACACAGGAGGACGCTTAGGCGAACCCAGATACGACCATGGGTAATCCTCCAGTAGATTCTTTTGTTTAGGAGTTTATAGATACTCTCTTTTTTGAAATCATGTGTATCATGAACTTACTGACAATATGGACAGCATAAGAGATGTCCGGGCGAGTGATAGTTAGATAAGACTTCCAACCGGCTTTCAATATAGAGTAGGGTCCTCAAGAAGTTCCCCTTCATAACGTCGATATTTCACATTAATTTCCATTGGGGTGTCAACAGAATTAGTGTTGGTGAGTTCTGCTAGCTGAACCAAATCCATAATATACTTGTGCTGATTCAAGAAGATACCTTGAGGCCGATGATGCACCTCTAACCTCAAAAAATAGGTGAGTGGGCCGAGATCTTTCATGTGGAAGGTAGAGTGCAACAAATTTTGAAGTTTAGAAATTGCCTCCATATCAGAACCGGTGATGACAATGTCATCCACATAAACAAGGAGAGAACAACTATGCCCTTGGATGTCCGTTGGAGAAAAAGTGAGGAGTCATACCGGCTTTGTGTAAATGAAAAGCCGACGAGAGTCTATCAAAACTTTTCAAACCATAATCGCGGTGCCTGTTTCAATCCATACAAAGAGCGTTTTAGTTTGCAAACATCATTAGTGGAAGAAGTAGGCATACCGTAGGGAAGTTTCATGTAAACTTCCTCCTTGAGATCACCATGTAAGAAAGTATTATTTACATCCATCTGATATAAAGACCATGATTGTGATGTTGCAAGGGCAAGTATTGTTCGTAAAGTGGTCATTTTGGCTACTGGTGCGAAGGTCTCATCATAGTCTAGGCCATACTCTTGCTTGTTGCCAAGAACCACCAATCGAACCTTGTAACGTTCTATGGATCCATCAGAATGGAGCTTCATAGAAAACATGAACTATGTTTCATAGATGGTGGACATGGAACAACATCCCAGGTCTGGTTTTCTTCAAGTGCAAGAAGTTCTGTTTCAATAGCTCTCTGTCAACATTCATGCTCCATAGCTTGCTTATAGGATGAAGGAATAGGAATAGAAGATACGGTGGCTGTCAAAGATAAAGGAGAGGTGAAACCATACCTATCTTGTGGTCTACGAACTCGAGTACTTCGTCTAAGAGGTGCTGGTGCAGTTGCTGGAACAGGATCAGCATTAAGGGAATGAGCTGGAGGGGACCCGAGAGGTGCTGAAATCTTGCGTCGTTGGTAGACTATGAGAGGCTTAGATGGCATGGAATCAGCAGAGGAGTTAGGAAACATTGGCAAAACAGAGAATGAAGGAGAAAGGTCATCTTTGTGTGTGGAAAAAAAAATACTGATTTTCAAAAAAAAATCACATTTCGAGAAACCCGAATATATCGTAGGTTGGGATCATAACAAAGAAAACATTTTCGGTGCACCGAATAGCCTAGAAAAGCACATTGAACAGCTTGAGCTGGTAGTTTTGTGCGTTCGTGTGTAGGAAGATGAACATAGCACACAACCAAAGGTACGAAAATTAGAGTAATTTAGAGTATGACCAAATAACCGAAAGAAAGGGGAAACATGGTTCAAGGAGGGAGAAGGTAACCTGTTGATGAGATAAACAGCAGTGGAGAGAGCTTCACACCAAAAACGAGAGGGTACAAATGACTCTAATAGAAGGGTGCGAACAACATCTAGAAGGTGTCGGTTCTTTCTTTGAACTACCCCATTTTGTTAAGGGGTTGAAGGACAAGACCTTTGAGAAATTATACCATTGGTTTGTAAAAATTCTTGAAATAAATGAGACATGTACTGACTCCATTATCAGAACGAAGAATTTTGATACTGACAGAAAATTTGGTTTGAATATGTGCATGACAGAAAACAATTTATCTTTAGAATGCATAAAATAAATCCATGTGAAGAGACTATTGTCATCAATAAAAGTGACAAAGTACTTGTAATTAGCATGGGAAATAACTGGTGCCATTCCCTAAACATCACTATGTATCAAATCAAAAGGCTGGACTACCTTAGGTGTGTGAGTGGGAAATGGCAGAACTTTACTTTTTCCAAGCCTACAAGAATTGCAATCAAATTGAACAGTACTAAGAGATGGTGACCCTTTATTGCTGAGCAAACCAGAATTTGGCAAAGCATAAAGTACATTAGAGTTTAGTGGTAAGGTTAGGAGAGACAAAGACATCGGTTATGGATGAAGAAACATCACCAATGGCAGTGATAGGCAAAGAGTTGCCATCAACTATATAAATCTTGAGATTTCCATGATATTTACGTATATTGGTGAGGAATTTAGCATTGTTTGTCATGTGATTGGAAGCCCTGGAATCAAAATACCAAGGAGAAGGTTTAGAGAAGGGTTTACCTGAGAGGTTTAATGCGAAAAATGTAGAAATGATCATTTGCTGAATCATTTCAGGTGTCACAGATTGAACAAGAGCAGGAGCACTTTGTGTCAAATGTGTTGTATCCTCATAACTACCAGCACTAAAAGAACCAATTGGGACAGTATATGCTGTTCGAGATCTCTTGGGAGGTCAAATAGGACATTCTTTGATGATATGTCCATTTTTTTTGCAATAGTTGCAGAATTTTTTTGAACAAATTGAAACATAATGGCCAAATTTTTTGCAATAATAACACTGAATAGTACTCATATCCCTACGTTTTGACTTCCCTTGAGCTGGATAAGCCATAGGAACAACAGTGGATTTAAGTTGTTCCATGCTGGCTTGAGTAAGAAGTCGTTGCTCCTCGCGAAATAAATCATTGAGACACGCATCCAAGGATGGGATAGTTTCTCGATTCATAAGATTATACCTAATGCTTTCAAATTCAGATCTCAATTTCATAAGAAATTGATCTCTCTTAGTAGTTTCATGTACAGATTAAACAGAATTAAGACTTTCGGGAGGTAAGGTAGCATAGACGATATCAATATATTCAGCCCAAAGATTCATGAAACTAGAATAAAAATAAGAGATTGAGAGACTGCCCTGTTGGAGACTTGCTAGCTCATGTTCAAGCTGAAACCGACGAGCAGTGTTGTGTTGACCGTAAAGTTTTTTAAGATAATTCCACATTTCTGTTGCAGTTTTGAAGGGTCGAAGATTCAAGATGATGTTGGATTCCACAGATCCTAGAATCCATGTCATGATTTGAGCATCCATGACTTCCCACTTGGAGTGCTCATCCTTGTCTTTGTCTTTGTCTGGTGCAAATTTGCTGCCATCAATATGACCCCATAGATCTTTGCCTTTGACAAATATCTTGAAGTGAAATGCCCAGACTGAGTAGTTTTTGTCATTGAAACGAATCAAGAAGATATCATGCTTGTCTGAAGACATGAGGTTAAGATAACTTGAACAAAAATGACTAAGAATAAGGAACTGAACTAGGACTGAGAAGAAGAGACACAGGAGAATTCAGAACTAAGACTCTGATACCATGATAATCTTAGAGAGTTTTGAGCAAAACTGATCTATTCTTCTTGGAGAAAAATTCCCATTATATAATGGATACAAGTTGAAATTTAGTTCTAAAACATAGTTAAACTACCATATACAGATCTGTCTAAAAGAAAAGTCTAAGTTAATGTATCCTAAATAAGGAAAAGATAAAGAATTTACAATCATAAAAATAATAATTACAGGTGTACAAGGTATAAAAAAAGCCACAGAATCAATCATAGGATGGCATAGAATCTGTCATAGAATGGCATAGAATCTGTCATAAAATCAGGTATAGAATCTGGTAGCTTTGAATGACCAGCTAATTCCTTTGACAATTACAACACATGATTTTTTAAAATAAAATACATGTTCATGTTTTCCCACAAGGAATTTTAATGATACAGAAATTGTTGAGTTTTGTTCCTTAATTTCCCTCCTTAAGGGTAATGATCTTCTCATATTTTTGACTCGTCTTTTTTTTAGGGCTTTTACATCTAGATCTTTATTTCAACATCTTATTAGTCTTTCTCAAAACCTCCTCCTTATTTATACAATTTTATTTAGAATGCAGAAGTAACTAGCAATGTAAACTCTTTTATTTACTCCACGGTAGTTAATAAAATTAACATGAAATATTTCCTTAAAAAATTGAGACCTTATAAAGATATCTCCCCGGATATATGTGTTATATTCATTCCAAAGCTAGATATTACTTTGTTGGGAGAAAGAGGTGGAACTGTCTTTTTTGTTTTGTGTGATAATGATTGGGTTGCCAAAAGAGGCTCCATGATTTATTCCTTACAGATTTTGGAAGTTTTGGAAGGAAAAATAAATATTTGGTTATTAAGGAAATACACGCTTTAGTCATACTAGAGTTTTCCATAATCAAACTCTTGAAGCTTCTTTTTTTATGCTAGCGCATAGTCTTCTATACTTCTTTATTGGCCAATGCGCGCAGGATCAATGGTGATAATAGTCAGATTTGAAGAGCAATTGGAAAACAATTTGCATTAGTTATTATGTCATGTATAGTATTGTTATTTTTTTTATTCTTAATTTCTAAGGAACCATTGTCCTTAAAGCTTTTGTATATTCTTTTTTTATCTAATGTATTCTTCTTATATACAAAAAAAGTGTATTGCTAAAGCAATGAGCATCTTTTTCCCCTCAAAAACTTCCAAATTCAGTGAAAATCTACTCAGAGTGGTTCCTAGGAGAGAGTTACTCATTATCATACACAACAAAGAAACAACAATAGAAGATTGCAAAAATATATGATTTCTAGTTTCAAATTTATTGTAACGTGTGACAAAAACATCCAGGGACATAATTGTAGAGGATCTCTTCTTTTGTAATAAATGATTGATATTGATCTTGCTAAGTACTGTAGGTAGGAACCTTTACCTTCCAATTAAAATTAGTTAAGGAAAAAGGAGGACTATGGGGAACGAAAGCTAGCTGGTGTAAAAGTGATTTACATAAATAAAACACCAAAAGTATCAAGACTCTAAATTCTAATATTTGGAGCATTTGAGAAGGTGGATTTCCTTGTAGGAGGGAAATTAGAGTAGAAAAAATCTACAACTTTCTATCATTAAGATCCCTTCCCAAAGGTTCCACTTCGTTGATGCTTGCCATCGTTGAATCCCTGAGCACTGCCTCCATATTGGAGGTCAAAACCGATGTGAGGCATCTTGCCGATTGGGACTTTGGATGATTAATTTTGAAAGGAATATTATAAATCAGAGTTCTTGCTTCTCAAGAATTCTTATTAGAAAGTATTTTGGTTTTAGGATTTCTTTTGGGCTTTGGAATTATTGCTTAGTCGGATTCTTTATTTTTAGTAATTATATTCTTGCTAGGTTTTCTACTGTAGTAGGATTATTTTGTTTTTTCGCCTATGAATAAGGGGTGTCTCTTCATTATAGAGCATCTCATTCTTAAGTAATACGTTGATTTCATAGACCTTTATGTCTTTCTCTAAATTTTTGGATTGAAATTTGTTTATTTTTAGGGCATAGTCAAATGCTAGTCCTTTATCATAGCTACTTGCTGCGTGAAAAACATATAACTGAGGGAACCTACTCATAAAGGAGTTTGCACCTCTGTAGTCCATTCCGCGCACTTGAGCCTAGCCCTTTGAGAAAAACTCCCAGCCCTTTATTTTTCGAACCTTCACACATCACAAATATCTTTAGTCATCCGCCTATTAGGACTTTCCCCATATTAATTGCTATAATAGTTCTCTACAATTACGTTGTTCCACTTTAAAATTGTACAACCATTTTCCTAAATGGGCTTTGTTGAAATTAATCAAAGATATTACGTGCAACCCTCCAACTTGGAGGAGATGCTCCATCATGACAAAATTAACAAAATTAAATTTTTTTTCACCCTCTTTTCTACCTCAATCGAAACTTCTTTGGATGCTTAAACTCGAAAGGAAATTGGGTAATTGGATGGTGTAAATTCTTTTGAGGGCTAACCTCCCTTTATTGGAGAGATAACCTCTTTTCCACCTTGCAAGTCTTCTTTCAAGCTTTTCACTAACACTGTCCCTAGTGGCTTTCTCTGTGCTTAGATCCAAGTGGATGCCCGAAGTAGGGATTGGCAGAATCCCTACTTTGCCCCCAAGAATGGAGGCCAGAAGGCTGCCGTTCACATTAGGTCCCAAAGTTTTGATCTTACTTTTTTCGCGGCATTGCTACCCTTGGTTCTTTATAATGCCTTTTCTTCTTTCTTCTGAAATGTTTTTTAGCAGTTCCAGGTATCGCTTGTAGATAGTAGTCATGTAATCCATCTCAAATCTTCTTCTATGGTTTGATCTTGCACTTAGTCCATTAAGTTACACTGCTTGACTTCTTTTATCTAGCTGTTTCCTCATGCACCCTTTCGTTTGGTAACCTAATTGAATTTGAGGATGTGTGGATATATTGGTTGGTGATGTTGTTTGGCAGGTTGCAGAAACCACAAATCTTCCCCAGGAAGCGACATGAGCAAGCTGATGAGGTAGCTTCTCAGGTTGGTAACCCTGACATTGGTGCAAGAACTCCACCTGCTAAAACTAGGGCGACTGTTTCTGCTTCATTGACTCCAGGTGGAAGCCATGTAGCTTCTGTCCCTTTAAACATTTCAACTAATTGTTTGTCGGTACATCGACTTCTTCACAGCAATTCTTTCAGGTTCAAATTCCATTCCTTGTGTCTTGGACAATGCAGCTGTTGGTATGTCATCACTTACGAATATTTCTAACCTGGCCAAGTATGAGGTCATTACAAGCTTGCCTGGTCTTCGATCATAACCAGGTCTCAGTGAATCTGGTTTGGCAAGGGGCATGGCAAGAGGTGGCATAACTGGGCAAGCGCCTGCTGGTATCTCTTTAAGTTCTGGCAATTCAATTTCTAGCACTGGGCACTTGGTGCAGTTCTTTTCGGTCTGACATGTCAATGAGGAACATTTTAGGGGCTGATGATAGACTTGCTAATAGTGGTATGATGCAGCCACTGGTTTCATCTCTGAGCAATAAAATGATCTTTCCACAAGCTGCCAAGTCTAATGATGGAGTTAGCTCTACGGATTCTGGTAATGTTGGCGATTCATCTGTTATAGCTGGCAGGGTTTTCCCACCATCTATAGTTCCTGGAGTGGCATGGAAGCCTGGAAGTCCCTTTCAGAGTCAGAATGAAGTGGTATGCCACTTTCTTCATTTATTAATCTCTACGTTGACTGTTTTCTTGGGCTGTGCATGTATACTTGAATAGACTAGACTTTTGGATGGCATATAATTGAAACAATGTCCTTATATCTGTATGTTCTCTTTGTCATTCGTTAGAGTATTAAATTTATGCTTGTAGATGTGCTCAAAACCTAAAGGTATATCATATAGCAGCCCCATTAGCAGTATGGTTTCAATGAAGATTGAAAGCCTTTCAGAGGTTTTGATGTGAACTCTTCATCTTCTTCTTTTTTTGTTAATATTTTATCATCATCATCATCATTTAATTTCTGGGGATAAAAACACAAAAAGAAAGCATGAATATAGTAAATGAGCAAATTGGGTACATCTACATCATGTGTGAAGACCTTGGCGAGAAGTCCCAAATAAACATGGAATGTATCCATAAAGCTGATGACGGTTTCCCTATTTCCTTAAAATTTCTCGTATTTCACTGTCTCGACACTACCCAAAAACTTGCAGGAGACATTATCCTAATTATGCTCCTCCAGTTACCTACAACTCATTATGTGCAAATTTAGGGAACACGTGGAAAATATGGATTAGAGAGTTGAAGTGTAATCCCAAAAAGTGAAGAAACAAGTTATCGACAATACCTTTTGTGTGTGTGTGTGTGCATTTTTTTCTCTGTTGGGTAGAAAAAAGAATAATATTAAAGATTGAAGGAAGAGCACATGGGTCTTAGATGATTTATCCCAAGTATGATGGAGAAGAAAGCAAACAATTAACAGAGAACCGATGTCTGGTCGTTGTTGAAGTCCTGTGGATATAATCTCTAAAATCCCCTATTTGTTCAAGCCCAAGGAAAAGCATAAAAAACAATCTTGTCCCAAATGAGAGAATTAGTCTCTGACGCTTCATCCAATTAATCATGTAGATTTCTAGGTCAAACCCATTGATTATCACAAATAGCAAAAGGGTGGTTTTAATGTTTTCCCTAGTTACGGAGCAATCCAGGAACAAGTGGCCTATAGTTTCAGATTGCTTTGCAACACAGAACAAGTGTAAATAGCTTTAAATTGTTATCTTTCTGCAAAAAGTCATTCATATTAATGTTTTAAAGCACCATGACCAAATAAAAGCTTTAACCTGCCTTCCAAATGAACTTGTTTAAAGGAAAAAGGTGGGGTATGACGAATGTAAGCAAGGTGATGCTTGGGAGGGTGAAAGAAGACACCCTTGGGATAGTAAAATGATTCCAACTTAACTTCCAAAGAAAGAGATCCGACTCATTTCTGATCCTATAGTCCTCTAATAAAAAGCTTTTTGATTGTGAATCCTATCAAACAACAAATTCTTCCCTACAGAGGTCCAATCGTCCTCCTGCAATTGAAAGAAAACAAATTTCTTATATTTACCCCCCAAACTCAAATAAATCAGGACAATGGCTCTTCAGATGGCAAAAGCTTCATCATGTGTCATGCCAAAGGTAGTCCTAACCAATTGTCCACCTTAAGACATAACAAGCTGGAGATAACATCCTATCTCCTAATTTCCTTACATACATTTACCCCAAAGGTTCCAACAGCCTCATTAAACATCCGCATATTTTGAATTTTCCCATATTTTTCTAGAATCACCTCTTTCCAAAAATCATTATGCTTCACTAAACCTCCACACAAATTTTTGTAATAGGACCATGATAGAATCTGTAAAGGATCTAATTCCAAGGTCCCACTCTAGCAATGGGTCCTTAAAAACCTCTTTTGTTAGCCAAACTAAACTTCTTATCGCGTTCTCGATACTTCCCATAAAAATTTGCTTTGCGTGCACTCAATTCTTCTGGCGACTGAAATCCCAATAGCAAAAAGAGACATGAAACACACCAGAAGATTCAAGAAGGTACTCTTGATGAGAATGAGCCTTGCTTCCTTAGAAAATACCCTCTCTAGCACCTTTTTAGCCACTTCTTAAATTTCTGAACAAACCTCTCCCAAATGGTCTTCTCCTTGTTTGTTGCAAAGGGAAGCCTAATATATGAAAAGGGAAAACTTCCCATTCTACATTACGAATGATGCCAACAACCCAGCACTCATCCCATGCCGTATGGGAATAATCCCACTTGTTGACATATTCAACTTTATCCTGGAAACCATCTCAAAACTCAAAAGAATATCTATCTCACTCTTTTATGTATTCACCTTCATCCTGGAAACTGTCTCAAAACTCAGAAGATGAATTTGAGGATGGATGCCCAATAGAGAATGATCGTGTCATCCACAAAGGAAAGGTAGCAGATTGAAGTAGACTGCACCACTTTGGGAATGATCTTACTTAACACTTCCATTGCTATGGTAAACACGAAAGGGAAAGATGGTCACTTGTCTTATCCACCAAAGCATGCTAAAAGATCCCTACCATGCTACTTATAATCTCCAATCTATAAGGATGCACATTAGATGAGCTTGCACACACTTCTGGAAAAATTGATCGGCCTGAATTCCCTTAAATTGGAGGCTCTAGCTTTGGATCTTGTAGACCCCATGCCCCTAATAATTAGGGTTTGGGATCTCTGTTTAGTGAATTAGGGCAGGTTGTTTTTAAATTTCAAGACCTTGGTCGGGTTTGGGACAAATACGATTTCTGGATAGCCACCCTACTCCGTCCCGATAGGGTTTTTCTTTTCCCCAAAATAAAAGTTTCTTCAATTTCTTGGCATTTTTATGTGATGCACCTTCTCTCCCTCCCTGTTGCTGGTGTACATCCTCTTTATCTCTCTCGCACCTAGGGAAGAACAAGAAGTCATAATCTTCACTTTGCCAAACAACAGTGGTTTTAATCTTCACTGCTCCCACATTCATTTTGATCTCCACTGAGCAGTGTTAATTTTGTTTATTCTTCTTTCTCTCTTTATGTTTAGAACATATCCTCTCTGGTGTATCAATCACCAACTGCATTGACCACCATCAATCTCCAGTACCATACGTTTGCCTTTCAGATTAATCAATCTCCTTTTTTTTTGGGTAAGGAGATTAGTCAATCTCTACCATGCTATTATTGATCTCCATTGCCTCAACTCTTCCAAGAAGGTGAACAGAAGGTGGCTGCAGTAGTAGCCTTACATAAAACAAATTCCCAAAACAATGAGGCTATCCAACCTAGAGATTTTCCCAGGATTGGACCGAGTTTAACAACCTTCAGCACTTGGCACATCAATCAACTTGATGCGCTGACACGCCTAGAAACTCGAAAGCACAGGTGCCATCCACCCTCCCTGAACTCCTTCCACAGTGGTGCAACACCATGTTGAATCTTTACCAATAACCCATTCATGATTCCAACAACCTCTGACATTCTTCGAAAGTTGCCACAACATCCTCCTCTCGACCCTCTCCTGGACCATAAACTCCAGACAAGTTCCAGAAGAAACCATCCCTTTTGTCCGCCACCAAACATGAAGAAAATCCAGACCCAAGAAATTATTAGGGATATCCCAAACACCTGCGTTCCATAGAATACAAATGCCCTCTGTGCAGGAAGAAACAAGGGTCCACCAAATCTACTCCCCCAAACACTAATCCTCTAACTCTCACCCCAGCTGGCCATTTTATTCTCTTGCAAACAAACCAAATCTACTTGCCCTTGTTTTAAGGAATGTTTTATGACAGTCTTCTACTTGAATCATTCAAGCTTAACCTTCCAATAAAATTACTGGGCGATGCCTTCTGGACAAACACTAACTGTTTTCCTCTGCTGCCTCGCACCTTTCTACACGTCCACCCTTATTTTCCTACACCTTATTCCATTCTAATCCGTTTAACTTTTTTTTTTTTTTTTTGCCTTCTCCCACATTCTTTCTGTTGGAGGAATTTACTAAAATAATGATATTTTAAATAAAAATTAAAAAAATAGGGCGTTTTTTTGTTTTTTGTTCCAGAAATAGAGATTTCGCACTCTGTGAGAAAAAAAATGAAGGGAAAAAAAATATGAGGTTGTGCGGTCTGAGACCGCGCAACCTGTTGCGCGCTCCACCCACCGAGCCTGTTTTCATTCTCAGTCATCCTGTAATAAAAACTTCACAAATACAGCCACAGCAAAACAGCATTTGCTATATCACCAAACTACAGACATTTCAATCACCAAACTTCACAAATATCAAATAGCAAACATCCAAACTCTTGAAATATCACCAAACTTCACAAATATCAACCATCAAACTTTACAAATTCTAAAGTCCAAAATCATCGATCAATACACCAAAAGTAAAATTATGAACAAACACATATCACATAAATATGAAACAAAAGTTATAAAATTACAATTAATAGATCTTTAAGTTACCAAGTTAGAAAATAATACAAGAGAAACATCGATATACACAAATAAGACAAACTACACTAAGTACCGCATCTAGGTTGTCCAGCATTTCTACGCGGCTGACGTCTAGTGGGAACTGGAACTAGAGCCTGATCCTGCGTACCCTCATGACTCTCAGAGAACTGAAGCACGGCAGTTGTACTATCCTCTAAATATCGACGCCTCCTCCGCCGCTGATAAACATTAAGTCGTGGAGGCTCACCCGGCATAACATCGTCATGCTCCTCGGAGGCAGGTGTCTGTGTAAACGTCGGGGTGGGTATAGAAGTCGGGTACGAATACATCTGAGTATCCATATGCTCCTCGAATGCTGGCATTTGTGTAAATGTCGGACTGGGTGGAGTCGGATACGAATATATCTGCGTCTCTACATGCTCCTCAAAGGCACCCATAGCACCAGAAGTAGAGGGAACGTCTGGATCTATATGTCCCAGTGTAGATGTCGAAGGATGATCTCTCCGAGGTGCTGTATGTCCGAAGCACTGCAATATGTCTCATATGCCATCTCTGATATAACCAACTCGAGGATCCACTCCTGGGACAGTGAGAACATCAGAGGCTACTAAATGGAGATTCTCGAGTTGGTAGCACTGCAAAAAAATATATATTTGTAACTATAGATAGTAAAGAATAAAAGTATATAAAATGATCAAGTGCTTATGACTTACCATGAATGTCACGTTGTCTGCGGTTGGCCGAAAACCTTGCTGATATCGATGTGCACGACTGCCAATCAAGATGCGTGTTATTTGTCGATACCAAGCCATATAACCAGGTGTCGTCATATCATCATCATAACACTCATCTCCGGTCACGACATGGTTTCGATGATTATCCCATACTTGTAAGTATGCCGCATGCTCTATACTCCAATCACGACCAGATTTTCCACGTCGGTCAATACGATGCAACTCCATATCTGTGTGTACGGGAGTAGGAATATACTGCCGATAACAAAACTGGCGTAAAACTCTCGCAGGATAATAAAACTCAACGACCTCGAAGCATATAAGCGGCACACTTGCTTGCCATATATCGCTCCCGACGAGACAATAATCAGGTAATGCTCTAATGTCGGAATACGAATATGGCATACAGAGAAACTGAAAAAATAAAATTGGGTTAGTTAGTCTTATAAATATTACAAGTAGTGCACAAGCTGATAAAGGAAAGGAAATTTACTCACCCCACCGTCCCTCATATGATCAAGCTAGTCTCGATATGATCGTAGCACAAATTGTCCCGTATGCACATAGCTACGAGGAACATCCCAACTAATAAAATATGATTAGAGATTAAATTAGATAAAGTTAAACAATATCATAGTTTCTGATAAATAATTACTATTACGTACTGAGATCCTTGAGGATCGGCCGGCATGTTCGGAGCAAGAGGTTGTGGATCAGTGATGTGTCATCTAGTAGGGGTAAACATAGTCACTCTCTCCTATGGCCAGAGCTGAAATAGATCAAAAGAAGGTAAATAAATTACATAACATAACATTTCATATAAAATTATTGATGCAAAACAATTAAGAAAATAGAGATGAAATACCTGTATTAGTACCGGTCCTGAAATCTGTCTAACACCATCAAATGAAGCCCGGCACATATTCCTGTAGAGTGTCGCTAGTGCTGCACTACCCCAACTATAACTCCCAGCACAGTCAAGATCTCGTAGGAGCTCCAAATATAGAAGTTTTACCATCGATCCAGATTTATCCCCCAAAAGAGTACCCAATAGCTGCATAATCCGACCACGTGCATGAAAGTGAACTAAAATCTGATCCGAGTCGGGCCCTAGAGGATGTGAATCAAGAAATTCTGTGACCGCTCTCAACTTAAGTCTATCTTCGTGAAAATTCTGTAGACTAGGATGGAAACCCAAAAGACTACGACACAAATCCTGCCACTCAACGAGGGATCGACTCCTATCTACCCCAATAACTGTCTCTCCATCAACAGGCAAGCCAAAAAGGACTGAAACGTCCTGTAAAGTAATAGTTGCCTCACCAACCAGTAAGTGAAAAGTGTGTCTCCGGTCTTCATCTCTTAACTAAAGCTGTAATCAGGGCATGATCGTACTGAATATGCCCACATCTATACACTCCGTAAAAACCTACTCACAACAAAATCTATTGAACTCTAACATCAAGCGGTCGAGCAGCCCAAAAATCGCGATCTGACCGCCACACCTCTAGAGGTGTATCACTACCGGTCTCCCATATAGACTGAGACCGGTATGAGGGCTGTAGGGTCAAAACACTAGCATCCCGTGGACCTGGGGTAAATGTCGGCTGAGAGTACTCTATATCTATGAGCACGACGACCCCATTATCCTAAATGTTGGGGGCTCAAGAAAAGGCCCAACTCTTGAAAACACAAGTGTCAACACTTTTCCTCGATACCTCACCAACCTTTCTTCAAGTTTTACCCAAAAACAAGTCCCTGGCCATTCACACAGTGGGGGATGAATATATTGGACTATTCCTCCATGCTACAAGGGAACGAAAATTTCTCATTTATAAAGTTAGTAGAGGCAGAACTATTGGCCCAAATTATAACCAAGAAGATATAGAAATTTGTGTGGTCATTAATAATCACCAGATTTGGATTGCCTTGTGTTTTGATTATTGGCAATGGCAAAAAATTTGACAACAAGCAATTCAAGGAGTTCTGTGATAAGTTGGAAATTCAACGATGGGGCATTTAGAGAGATGTGTGATTGGATGCCCCCCGAATACGTAGCCCTAATTCGTCAACAACTTGAATAGCCTATGTACATCAAAAGTCCATGCAAAGGAAGGAAGAAATGGCTCCAAAATGAAGCATACCGTGGCCCAAAAAGGCTGCCAAAAATGGGCAAAAAGATAGGCAAATTTCTGGACAGAAATTTGCCCAGAAAATTGGCCCAAAATTAGGGCCTAAGTTAGCCCGAATTTGTCCAAGCTTTGGAGTCTAAAAGCCCAAGTTTTATGCTCCATTTAAGGGTAAAAAAGGGCTTATTCAAGGCCTTTCGCGGCCCAAGAAGAAGCTCAAACAATGCAGGGGCAGAATGGGTAAAATTTATAATGGCTAGTTTTTTAGTTTGTGTCTACCGGCTAGTTCTTGTATCTACTGGCTAGTTGGACCATTTTTTGCTATAAATAAATCTCCTCTCTTCATTTGTAACACAACTTGGAGCATTGTCTCCTAGAACTAGTTTAGAGCAAAAATAGTCTCTACAAAGTGTCTTGTATTTTTAGAGCATTGTTTCTACAAATTGTTTCATGTTTATTTGATATTTCATCAAAGAAATACTTTGAGTTTATTCTCACAAATCTAGTGTTCTTTCTTTGTTGTTCTTCAACCTTCAACCACACAAACACAAAGCCTTCTCTTCATTGCTCAAACATCAAAAACCTAGCTCAACCAACCTAGCTTCCACATTCCAAATTTTAATAACTTGTCACACCTTTTAACGAATGTGCTTGCATCAACTTTCATAGTGGGCCAAAAAAATCCTTGTCTCAAAGCTTTGTTGGCAAGGTTCCGTGCACCTAGGTGTTAAAATTTGGAGTGTGGAAGCTTTGGTGGTTGAGCTAAGGTTTTGATGTTTGAGCAAGGAAGAGAAGACTTGGTGTTTGTGTATTTGGATGTGTTGATGAACAACAAAGAAAGAACACTTGAATTTGTGAGAATAAACTCAAAGTATTGTATTGATGAACTATCAATTACAAGGCATTTTTGTGTTGAGACAAAGCTCAAGAATACAAAGACACACTTTGAGAGACTATGCTCTATTCTATTCTAAGTTTGAGACTAAGCTCAATTGTGTGTTACAAATGAAGAGAGGAGACTTATTTATAGCCAAAAATGGTTCAACTAGCCAGTAGAGAGAAGAACTAGCCGGTAGACACAAACCCAAAAACTAGCCGTTATAAATTTTGCCCATTCTGCTCTTGCATTGTTTGAGCTTCTTCTTGGGCCTTGAAGGGCCTTGAATGAAGCCTTTTTTGAACCTTGAATGGAGCATAAAACTTGGACTTTTTGGACTCCTAAGCTTGGACAAATTTGGGCTAACTTATGCCCTAATGTTGGGCTAGTTTAATGGGCAGATTTCTGGACATTTTTTGTCCAGAAATCTGCCTATCTTTCTGCCCATATTTGGGCCGTGGGTTTGGGCTATGAGATGGCTCATTTCTTGCCCTTTTTTTAGCCTTCTTCTTCTTGGACTTAGATGGTTGATTTATTGCTTCTTTGTTGTTGTCCAAATTGGAGTGAAATAGCTCATAGTAAATGGGAGGCATTGAGCTACATACAATGTACATCTCCTCCTCATTTTCAACACTCCCCCTCAAGTCCGGCGAATGGACTTCCATGGAGCCGTGACTTGCGAAAGTGATGTCGGTTGGTTGAGCCTCCTTAGCCTTTTTCTTTTTGGCTTTAGTTCTTGGCTCCCCCTCAACTTGATGCCCGATGAGTGCTGCATGTACTTGGCATTCTTGCTCTCCCTCTTGCTTCACAATTGAAGCTTCAATAGGCAGACTCAGTGGTGCTTTATCACCGGATTCTGCAAAATAAAATTCTGTTTCGACAAATTTCATATCTTTCGACATGTATGCCGTGTTAGTCTTAGGATTATAACAAATGTATCCATTTTTCCTTGGACCATATCCTAAGAATATGCATCGTTCCCCATTTATGTAACAAACACATCCGAATGTCCTAAGATGCATGAGGTTTGGCTTGCTACTTCTAATTGTCTCTAATGGAGACTTGTTATTAAGTGATTCTTGGGGCATACGATTGTACAAGTGAGAGGCGGTGCTAATTGCATCACACCAATATTCATGAGTCATATTTGCATTTTCTAGAAGCGTGCATGCAAGCATATTTATATCTTCCTCATTTATAATGAGGTTGTCATGACTCATAATTTCTAATGTTAAACCCTTTTGGTTTAAGAAGTTTTCAAAGTTTGGGCATATGTTATTTCTATCATCCGTTCTAAGTGTGTGAATTGATGTATTGTACACCTTAGTGACAAGATGATAGTACTTTTTAAATGCATTATGTGCTTTTGCCAAATCTTTAAGCATATATACCCATGTATATCTAGAGTAATGATCAATGAATGATATGATAAATTTGTATCCTTCTCTAGATATGCAAGGGGTTTCTCTAATATGGCAATGCACATATTTAAAGGCATTTAAATTTGGATTGGAGCTTATACCTTTAATAGGCAGTTCACTCCTTCTTTGATCCAGCCTAGCTCCGTTTGACTTGAGGTTTGGATGCAAGTCCCAACACCTTTCTTTGGTGTGGCCTTTTCTTTTGCAATGGGGGCACACGTTCTCAGCATGTTGCTCCTCCACCGTCACTTTGAAGCCATAGACCTCCATTTGCGGTTGGCTTTCTTCCTCAAGCCTTTTAGAGGTTTCGGCTCTTTGGATCATTCCTCTAACCTCCTCATAGGATGGTAGAGTTTCCCTTCTTAGGATTTCTTGGCGCACCTCTTTGAACGGCTCTCCAAGAGACATGAGCAAAGCAAATGTCTTGTCTTCATTTCTCCTTTGTTGTAGAACATTGAGGTCCATTGTTAGTGGCCTCAAAGTCTCCATTTCTGTCCATAGCTTTTCAAGGTCGCCGAAGACTTGAGGTAGGGTTTTGCCACCTCTTTCAACTTTGGAGATTTGTTGTTGAAGCTCAAAGACCCTTCCCAAGTTGTGTTTGTTCCCGTACAGCCCTTCAAGAGTGGACCACACGGATTTTGAGCTTGGACAGCCAGCCATCATGGTTTGGTGAGCTTTGTCCAGCGAATTTTGTAACATCAAAAAGATGTAATCGTCCTTCTTCTTCCATTGCTCAAAATTGGGGTTGGATGCATCAAGTGGCTCATTTTGGATATGCTCCAATGCATTGTACAAATTCAAGAGCCTTTGCATAATTTCCGCCCATTGTAGGTAATTTTCAGAAGTGAGAAGAGGAAGTGAAACCCGCTCTGATACCATGTTAAAATTTGGAGTGTGGAAGCTTTGGTGGTTGAGCTAAGGTTTTGATGTTTGAGCAAGGAAGAGAAGACTTGGTGTTTGTGTATTTGGATGTGTTGATGAACAACAAAGAAAGAACACTTGAATTTGTGAGAATAAACTCAAAGTATTGTATTGATGAACTATCAATTACAAGGCATTTTTGTGTTGAGACAAAGCTCAAGAATACAAAGACACACTTTGAGAGACTATGCTCTATTCTATTCTAAGTTTGAGACTAAGCTCAATTGTGTGTTACAAATGAAGAGAGGAGACTTATTTATAGCCAAAAATGGTTCAACTAGCCAGTAGAGAGAAGAACTAGCCGGTAGACACAAACCCAAAAACTAGCCGTTATAAATTTTGCCCATTCTGCTCTTGCATTGTTTGAGCTTCTTCTTGGGCCTTGAAGGGCCTTGAATGAAGCCCTTTTTGAACCTTGAATGGAGCATAAAACTTGGACTTTTTGGACTCCTAAGCTTGGACAAATTTGGGCTAACTTATGCCCTAATGTTGGGCTAGTTTAATGGGTAGATTTTTGGACATTTTTTGTCCAGAAATCTGCCTATCTTTCTGCCCATATTTGGGCTGTGGGTTTGGGCTATGAGATGGCTCATTTCTTGCCCTTTTTAGCCTTCTTCTTCTTGGACTTAGATGGTTGATTTATTGCTTCTTTGTTGTTGTCCAAATTGGAGTGAAATAGCTCATAGTAAATGGGAGGCATTGAGCTACATACAATGTACATCTCCTCCTCATTTTCAACACTAGGTGATTGTCACATATTCTCTTGTGTATTTCCCTAAGGACATAGTCTCCTTCCTCAGGGGGCAGTTGAGGTATGGGTAAGTAAAAGAATTCCAATAAAGAGCCCCATTGATGATGGTGTATTGTATGACTTTTTATTTAATCTTCATTACTTCTACAGGTGACTCTGACTATCGGCCTTTGTTCAAACAGGCCTGTATAGTATCTTTCTAGCTTAGCAAGTCATGTGTTAACAAGATCTGCTCTGGTTCATCGATGCTCGAGTATGGAAGAATCTCAATGTATACTGTCTGGCTTATGGCGACCAAATTCGAACAGGCCAACTTAGAGAGTGTGTCGGCTATGGCATTCTCTAATCGAGGGATCTGTTGTATGTCTACCTTGTCGATTTCGTGCACAATTTCTTATAACTTCGCCAAATATTTTTCCATCATTATTTCCTTTGTTTCATAGGTCCCTTCGACTTGTTTGATTACAAGTTGACTGTTGATGAATACCCTAATGTCTCGAGCTCCAAATGATGCTACAATTTGTAATCCCACCAAGAGTGCCTCATATTCGAGCTGGTTATTTGTGACACAAAATTCAAAACAAAAAGCATATTTAGCTTTGAACTTATTAGGGCCCATAAAGATGAGTCCGGCACCACTTTCTGACGAGTTGGAGGATCCATCTATGTGTAACGTCCAGGCTGGCAATGTGAATTCTTCTTCAGGGCTGACGGGTGCTTGCACCATATAGTTTGGAAGCATGTATTCAAGAATGAAATCAGCAAGTATCTAATCTTTGATGGCATGCCTTGGCTGGTACTTGATGTCAAATTTATTGAATTCGCCTCTTCTATAGGATTTTGCTTCAATGGTTGATCAGTTAATACCATGATTATATGTGCTTGGAAGTACAGGCGAAGGTACCAGACTCCTATAACAAGAACAAAGGCCATCTTCTCAACAGGCCTATAGTAAATTTTTGTCACTCCCCGGTCCTCAGACCGAGCATGCGACAACCGCCTTGTTGCCTTGAACTACAATGCCCCACAAGGTTAATCTATTATCAACCTGAGTTTAACCCTTAAACAATTCTCCATAAAGTATAAATCATAATTCATAAGGTCTCCTTTAAAATAAAATAAGTAAAGTTCCCATAGCGCATATACAAGTTACCAAACAAAACAAAAATGTACATATACAAAAGTATTAAAGCTTATACAAGTAATCCATAATTTATTACAATTTAGCTTCCATTGACCTTCCCCATAGATCTATCTACAATTAGATATGCCCAAAACAAAATTATCTTACATGAAGTGTATATTTCCAACTAAGATAAATCTCACAAATTGCAAAAGAAGACCCTCTATCCATACTTACTAGCTACGAATCTGAAAGTAGGAGAAAAAAAGAATAGGATGAGTACTACCCAGTGAGTGAGAAATTTATATACATGTCAATGAGTGGGAGTGTGATCATGTCCATTCAAAGCAAAACCATTTCTCTTTGCATCAAATGAGTTGCAATTCAATCAAAACTTTGGGAGTACCAAAAACATACTTTCCAATATAAGATCTTGGCCGAAGTCAAGGATTGGATCCACCAAAAATTTTATTCATTCATTTATTAAAAAAAAGTCTCGTCCTTGGTGTTGGTTTAGACATCACCATTGTGTTGAATTTCTAAAGAAGCAAGCAATGAGAAATGAATAAGAACTTTAAGTACTTTATTGATGTTTCAAAGAGAGTATACAAGAGGTTGAAGGCATTTTTTCATACCTCTCAAAAGCAACTAGCTGCCCTATTTATAGAAGAGAAAGAGAGTTGAGAAAGGAGAAAATAAGAGGGGGAGAGAGGGCATTGCCCTCTCTAACCGTTGGACCCAACGGCTAGTAAGAACTAGCAGTTGGGCAATCCCCAACGGCTAGTTCTTTTACTAGCCATTGGGGACCTTTGGCCCCCCATTTTGCTTCGGGCCCAGCCCGAAACCCGTGGGCTAGACCCATTTAGGGCCATTTTCCTTAGACATTACATTACCTCCCTTTTTACTTTACATTTGGGTCCTGTTCTAAGAGCACAAAGTTTACTAGATTAGGACAACCATATGCCCTAATTGTGCTTCATTTCAACACTCCCCCTCAAGTTGGGTGTGTATATATCTATAACACCTAACTTGCCCATATTCTTGTGAATGTGATTGGCGGTTCCCGGTTTTGTAAAGATGTCGGCAACTTGAAGATCACTTCTTGTAAAGCTAGGAATGATGAGCTTGTCTTCAATCTTTTGTCTTACAAAGTGACAATCTACCTCAATATGTTTTGTTCTTTCATGAAACACCGGATTTGAAGCTATGTGAATTGCCGATTGGTTGTCACAATAGAGTTGAATTGGAGTTGGAACTATGAACCCTAGCTCTTCAATTAGAGCCCTTAACCAAACTATTTCACTTGTAGCGGCTGCCATGGCTCTATACTCCGCTTCAGCACTTGATCTTGATACCACATGTTGTTTTTTGCTTTTCCAAGCTACTAGATTTCCTCCAACAAACATGCAATATCCCGTAGTTGATCTTCTATCTTCAGAATCTCCGGCCCAATCCGCATCACAATACCCTATGATTTGAGAGCTGCAATTTTTCTTCATCCAAATTCCCATGCCGGGTGTGCCCTTTAGGTAGTGAAGTATTCTTTCGGTGGCTCTCCAATGTTTCCTTTTTGGCTTGTGCATATGTTGGCTAACTTGTCCCACAAAGAAAGGAGATATCAGGCCTTGTTATGGTGAGATAGATTAGCCTCCCTACAAGTCTTTGATATCTTTGTTCGTCCTCAAATTCTTCATCATCATCTTTAAGGCCACAAGAAGTGCTGATCGGACTACATGCGGGCTTGGCACCTAACTTCCCGGTTTCCTGCAAAAGATCAAGCACATACTTTCTTTGTGATAGAACAAGCCCATTTGGACAATAGGCAAGTTCTATCCCTAGAAAGTACTTTAGTTTCCCTAAGTCTTTGATATCAAACTTAGTTTGGAGAAATTTTCTAACTTGATTAATTAGATTTAAGTCATTTCTAGTTATGATTATATCATCTACATAAACTAAAACTATAATGATTTTTCCATTTTGTTTCTTAACAAAGAGGGATGAATCACTATTGCATTTCTTAAAATCATGATCAAGAAGAGTAGAGCTAAGTTTGGCATACCATGCTCGTGGGGATTGTTTGAGGCCATAGATAGCTTTCTTTAACTTGCAAACTTTGTTGTCTTGATGAGAAAAGCCCGGAGGTACCTCCATATACACCTCTTCTTCTAAGTCTCCTTGAAGAAAAGCATTTGCAACATCCATTTGGAATAGGGGCAAAGAATGATTGGCAGCAAGAGATAGAAGTACTCGAATGGTGTTCATCTTTGCTACAGGTGCAAATGTCTCCTTATAGTCTACCCCATAAGCTTGAGTGAAGCCTTTGGCAACTAATCTTGCCTTATATTTATCAAGACTTCCATCGCTTTTGTGCTTGATTTTGTAGACCCATTTGCACCCTACAGCTCTCTTTCCTTTTGGTAGAGATGTTATTTCCCATGTTCCATTCTTGGCTAATGCTTCTAATTCATCCTTCATGGCTTGCACCCATTGAGGATGGTTCTTTGCTTCTTCAAAGGTTCTTGGTTCTTCATGTAAATCTATGTTCCGAATAAATCTTTGATGGCTGCAAGATGTGTTAGCAATTGAATAATATTTGGAAATGGGATGAGAAGTTACTTTAGAGTTATAAAAAACTCTTTTGTTGATCCATTCGGAGGGAGGAAGTCTAAGCCTTGTTGATCTTCGAAGAGGAGGAGGTGGTTCATCTATGATTTGTTCCTCTTGTTCTATGGCCAGCTCTTGCTCCGAATTATCTCCCCCTTGTTCTTGAATGGTTTCTTGATCAGAATGAGATAAAGAGGGATCTTCTTGAGCCGGATCTTCATGAACATTCGGAGCTGGTTCTTGTTCAATATTCGGATGAGAGGGATGATTGATACTTGGGAGAATAATGTTCCATAGATCTTGAGTTTCTCCTTTTCCATCTTGATCTTGATCTTCTTTTCCTGAAAAATAAGATTCTCTTTCTACAAATATCACATCATTGGATGTGTATAGTTTTTGGTTTGTGGATCATAACATTTATATCCTTTTTCAAATGTTGAGTATCCTAAGAACACACATTTTCTCCCCCTTTCCTCTAACTTGTTTCTGAAATTTTCAGGTACATGGACATAGCATAAGCATCCAAAGACTCTAAGATGGGAGATATTAGGTTTTCTTCCTAAGAGTAGCTCTAATGGGGATTTACCTCCTAGAACTTGAGTGGGCATAAGATTAATGAGATGAGCAGCGGTTTTTATTACCTCACTCCAAAATTTTTTAGGCACATTAGAATGAAACATCATGGCCCTAGCCGTTTCTAACAAGTGCCTATTTTTCCTTTCAGCAACTCCATTTTGTTGTGGAGTGTAGACACATGATTTTTGGTGCATTATCCCCTTTTCATCTAAGAAGTTTTCGAATGCATGACTAGTATACTCCCCCCCATGGTCAGACCTAATGATTTTGATATTGGCATTGAATTGTTTGGTCACATATCTATAATAGCTCTTAAGGGCTTCAAAAACCTCAGATTTGGTTACCAATAGGTATACCCAAGTATATCTAGTTTGTGATCAATAAATATCACAAAGTATTTAAAACCATTATGAGATGCTATGGGTGAGGTCCAAACATCAGAATGAACAAGTTCAAATGCATTCTCATAGATAGTATTTGAAATGGGATAATACACTCTAGTTTGTTTTCCAAGAACACAAGCTTTGCAATGCCTATTTTCTACTTCTAGATTTGGAAATAGACGTTTCAAAGCTAAGTCCCCAAGATGACCTAGACGAGCATGCCATAATGAATGCATTTGACTTTGGGCAGCAAAAGCTCGGTTTTCTTGATCCAAGTAGTATAGGTTGTGCCTCCTAGACCCCTTGCCAATCAAATGATTCATTTTGAGGTCCTGAAAAACAACTTTATTAGGATCAAATGTAACTTTGCAATTTTGTTCTTTGGTTATCTTTCCAATGGATAAAAGATTTGAATTAAATTTAGGCACATATAGAGCTTTAGTTTTCTTGCCAAGTAACTCAATTTCACCTAGATGATCAACTCTTAGTTTCTCACCATTAGCTACCTTAACAATCCTAGAATCAGTGAGAGGAATAAGTCTTTTAATTTTGCTCTTATCTTTCACCATATGATTATCACAACCAGAATCAATAAGCCATGAATGAGATGTATTTAAGAGATTACCAGAATGCAAAGTAATCTGGCCAACGAGCTTCTTCATCTCCTTTTGCATTTCCTCCATTTTGCTTTCAAGGGCAGCAACTTGAGAAACATGTTGGACACTTGCCATTTGGTCACCTTCCCTTTTGTTGTACTTTGGTCGTAAATGGGGATGGAGATGCCAACATTTCTCCTTTCTATGACCAGGTTTCTTACAATGGGAGCAAAAATCTCTTTTGGCGAAATTTTGAGCTTTGTTGGCTGGATGCTCTTCTTGGATAGATTTGAATACTTGAGCTTCGGTTTTGGGCTTGGATGATTCTTCAAGCTTCATGCTTGTTTCAGCTCTTTGCACCATGAATTGAACTTCTTGGAATGAAGGAAATATCTTCATTCTAAGAATTTCTTGACGTATAGGTGCATACTCTTCTCCAAGACCCATTAGAAGACCAAAGGTCATGTCTTCATCATTCCTTTGAAGGATAGTTTTGAGATTTGAGGTTGGAGGCCTCAAAACATTAAGCTCATTCCAAAGATCCCTATATTTCCCAAAATATTCGGGTAGGGTCTTTCCTCCTTTTTGAATGTAGAAGATTTTCTTCTTCAATTCGAATATTCTGTCGGTGTTGGTTTCTTGAGCATAAAGAGCATGCATTTGATCCCACAAAGACTTGGCATTTGGAATACAAGTGACCATTGCTTTGTGGGTTTTGTCTAAAGACATTTGTAAGAGCACCACCACTTGATCATCTCTCTTTTTCCATGCTTTGTAAGATGGATCAGCATCATCAAGAGGGTCTTCAAATATGTGATTTTCGAGATTGAAGAAGTTTAGAGACCTCTTGATGGTGTCTTGTCATGCATTGTAATTTGAAGCATCTAAAAGAATGGAAGTGAACATTGAGGTGCTAATTTGTGGTGGTGGATCACCAAGATTAGATGAAGAAGGAATGAATGCTTGCTCTGATACCATGTTGAATTTCTAAAGAAGCAAGCAATGAGAAATGAATAAGAACTTTAAGTACTTTATTGATGTTTCAAAGAGAGTATACAAGAGGTTGAAGGCATTTTTTCATACCTCTTAAAAGCAACTAGCTGCCCTATTTATAGAAGAAGAGAAAGAGAGTTGAGAGAGGAGAAAATAAGAGGGGGAGAGAGGGCATTGCCCTCTCTAACCGTTGGACCCAACGGCTAGTTCTTTTACTAGCCGTTGGGGGCCTTTGGCCCCCATTAGACCCATTTAGGGCCATTTTCCTTAGACATTACATTGCCTCCCTTTTTACTTTACATTTGGGTCTTGTTCTAAGAGCACAAAGTTTACTAGATTGGGACAACCATATGCCCTAATTGTGCTTCATTTCAACACATTGGTGACTCATGGCTATCCAACCGTAACCTTGGGTAGGGGAACCCCCCCACATTACACTCCCTAATCCAGAATTCAGATCCACTCATACTACTCTTACTCTAGCCGGTCATGAGTAGCAATAAACCACAGTAACTGTGTGAATAATCGGTCACCATTAAATAACATTTTTATTCGCAATTAAAATCCCAAACCATTTCGCAACCTAGATTTATCTTTATCCCAATGAATATCAATCAACAAAGTAATGAAATTCATCTGGCAATAATATCCAAAGTTCACATTTATAACATCACATTTTCAAGAGAACACATCACACTCAAATTGAGTTATAGAATTACATTTCAAAATAAGATTTTCAAAACATATAAAAACCGTTTCTCATTAAACATGACAAAAAAGTCTTACTCATTGTTTGGAGAGGGTGTACACTCCCGTTAGTCCAAATTCTCAACTTAATCCTTGTTCGAAGGACCTTCGCCTAAACGTTACGTAAACCACAATATAAAATTTAGATTAGGTACTATTCAATGCTATTAAGAAGCCAAATGCATAATATGTAAATGGAAAAATATACCTCTTTGCCTAAGACATCTATTAACTTATACTCATTGCTCATTATTATATCTTTATGTCTTAGGAAAATAATTGTACTTTGAACTAGTATTCTTGGATTGCCAAACTTCTAATTTCCACTTAAATACTAGACATAAAATAACAATTTTTATGTTTATAATTTTGGTCCATCCCAATCACATAAAACATGCAAGTCTATCACAAATCTACCCTAACTGCATAACACTAATTTGTGCAGTCATGGGAAAATGGCAATGACTTTCACTACACATATCCAAATCAAGTGATTCTAGTCTCAAATTAAAGATAAGACATAGATCTACAAATTGTGTGCTCAGAGCTTAGCCTAACATAGTCTAGAAGGCATCTCAAAATCGAACCAAAATCTCATCCGAAACAGGGCAGAATAGGGGATTATTCCATAGAATGCCTCAATTTGAAAATCACTAAAAGTCCAATTCTCATCCGAATTTAGTGAATCATATCTCATTTTCAAGATCTAGAAGTCTAGTTTCTTAAGGAGAAAACCACATTTGGTTTGTCTCTGTGCAGAAAAAAGTTATGATAAAAATATTATAGCAAGGTCAAAATGTTCTGTTTTGCAGAAATTCAAGGATCCTATCTTTGTTCTAGCTCATCCGTCTACTCCTAAGTTCAGATCATCAAACATAGTATCCATCTTGATTTCAATGATAAATAAAACCTAAAACCATGAAATTAAAACTTACATTGCACTTGCTTCAAAAATTTCTCAAGTATCCAAATAAAATCACCTCCAAAATGCAAACTTCATGACTAATCTTGATAAAATCCCAAATCTCCCTTAGGATTTACTTAAGAATTTGCTAGAGGAAGTTGAAAGTGAGCTAGGACAACTTAGAGATCAGAGTTTTGGCTGAAAGTTGCTTAAAAGATACGGGTGAAATGAAGGATGAAGAAAATAAAAGGTAAAGAACTTAAGAAGCTTCAAGAATTGTGAACATTGTTGAAATGAAGCATAACCAAGCCATCCTAGATAAGTCTTGCTAAAGAGTCAAAATGAGTTCCCAAGAATGCTCAAATTAGATCTACCAAATGATTCATTATTTTGGGCCATGTTGAAAAGAAGGATTAATCAACCCTTTCATCACCTAGTTAAAGCCTTCTCAATAGTCCAGCAAGATCTCTCCCTTAGTGCCCTAAATCACTAAGAATTGTTCTTTGCTCTTATTTCAAATTGGAGCCCTAGTCTTCCTCAGCCCATGGGCCTTGTCAAGCCCCAAGAAGGGGCCCTTTTCAGCCCATCAAAGGGGGCCCAATTGGGCCTCCAACGGCTGTCTTAAAACAGCCGTTGGAGCAGCCTCCAATGGCCAGAATAGAGAGGGCTAAAAGCCCTCTCTTGCTCCCCTTTGTTCTCTCTTATTCTCTCTTCCCCCCTTCTCTATAAATAGTCTTCATTGTTTCCTAGCTTTGGTATGAACAAAAGTTCAAACTATGAGTGTTATTCATTCTCTATTTCAATAAAATTCAGAATTGCATTTTAAGTTTTCTTGAGTTCATTCTTGATATTTCAACATGGTATCAGAGCAATCGATCCCATCCTCTTCTAGGTTGGGTGACCCTCCTCCATCCATAAACATTACCCAAATGCAAAATTTATCCTCCATTCAATTGAAAGGAGGAAACTACTATCAATGGGCAAATGTGATGAAGAGGGCACTCAATCTCAACAATCTAGAGAATCATGTTCTTGATGATCCACTTGAAGAAATTGATCCATTATTCCGAGAATGGAAAAAAAGAGATGATCATGTCTTCATTCTTCTTCTCAATTCTCTAGATGAAACTCACAAAGCGATGGTGTCATGTGCTCCAAATGCAAAACTCTTATGGGATGAAATGTTCTCTCTCTATGGTTTGGAATCCAACCTTGGGAGGATCTTTGAGCTTAAGAGACAAATTGCTTCCATCAAAAAGGAAGGCAAATCTCTTCCCCAATATTTTGGGGAGTATACGGATGCTTGGAATGAGCTAATAACTCTCCGGCCAGATTCTATAGATCTCAAAGTACTTCGAAAAAGAAGAGAGGAAGATAAGATATTTGGTCTTCTTATGGGCTTGGATGATTCATATTCTTATTTAAGGCAAGAGATCCTTCGAATGAAGGACTTTCCATCATTTGGAGAAGTCCAAAATATGATCCAAAGGACTGAAGTGAGCATTAGATTGGAAGAAAGCTCCAAACAAAAATTGGAAGCTCAAGCTTTCATTGTTTCCTCGGATGAATTCAATGCTGCCAAGGCAAATCAAATCCGAAGGAGAAATGAAATATGCTCTCATTGCAAAAAGAGGGGTCATTCAAAGGACAAATGCTGGGAATTGCATCCTCATTTAAAGCCTAAAGTGCTCAAACAAAGAGACCAGCAAGGAGCTTCAAATCCATTCGGTTCTGGACAGCAACCCTCAGCCCAATTCGTGAAGGTTCAAGCTCCATCAATGGCTGAATTTGCTGCACTCCAAACTCAATTAAATGAAGTTACAAAGAGACTTCAACAAATGGCTCCCTCCTCTGGTAAAAATCAAGAACCTTTCACATATTTAAATTCTGAAAATTTTCTCATTGATTCAGGAACCGAATGTCATATGGTGAAGGATAAAGCTAAAATAAAAAGATTTGAAAACCTTCCTAACCATATGACTGTTCGTGTTGCAAATGGACAAGATTTGAGAGTAAATCAAGTTGGGGAAGTTGACATTTTTGGAAAACCAACTAAAGCTTTATATGTCCCCAAACTTACCTCAAACCTACTGTCCATTAGCAAGATTACAAAGGATCAAAAGTGTAGAGTTGTTTTTGACCCCAATAATGTCTCTTTTCAGGACCTCAAGTCGAATCAATTGATTGGCAAGGGTTCTAGAAGAGGAGGACTTTATTACTTGGATCAAGAACAAAATGCACTTGTAACTCATGTTAAGGAGAATCAATCTCTTTGGCATGGTCGTTTAGGTCATCCTAGTGATCGGGCTTTAAAACGTCTATTCCCAACTTTAAATTATGAGAATAGACATTGTAAAGCTTGTATTTTGGCTAAGGAGACCCGAACAATGTATCCTACTTCTGAAACAATGTATGAAAATCCTTTTGATTTAATTCATTCTGATGTTTGGACTTCACCCATCACATCCCACCTAGGTTACAAATACTTTATTACTTTCATTGATCACAAAACAAGGTACACATGGGTATATCTTCTAAATACCAAAGACCAAGCTCTTGAAGCACTCAAGAGCTATGTGAAGTATGTGACCAAACTATACAATGCAAATATAAAAGTCTTAAGATCAGATCATGGTGGTGAATTTACAAGCATCAATTTTGAAAATTACCTTAAGGATAATAGCATCATTCATCAAATGTTATGTGTTTACACACTCCAACAAAATGGGGTAGCTGAAAGAAAGAATAGGCACATACTTGAAACATCTAGGGCTATGATGTTCCATGCAAGCATACCTAAAAAATTCTGGTGTGATACGGTTAAAACCGCGGTTCATGTGATTAATCTTATGCCTACTGAAGTCTTAAAAGGGAAATCTCCTCTTGAGGTTCTCCTAAGAAGGAAACCTAATATTTCTCACCTTAGGACATTTGGTTGTACATGTTACATTCATATCCCAGCTCACCAAAGAAATAAGTTGGAACATAGAGGGAGAAAATGTGTATTCCTTGGATATGCAGCATTTGAAAAAGGCTATAGGTGCTATGATCCTACAACTAACCGAACATACACATCAAAGGATGTGATATTCTTGGAAAATGAGTTCTATTTTGTAGGAAATCAAGAGATAAAGGAAGCTCCAAAGACTGAAGTTCCTAATAGCACTTGGGACTTTCTTATATCTCCTCCTCAAGGCACTGAATCAACCGAAGGAAATTCAATCTCTGATACAAGCCACAACACTCAAAATGATAATTCAGGGGCATTAGAGGCTGAACGACCAAGTACTTCAGGGGGAGAAAGTAATACAAATGAAGAAACTACAAATGAGGAAGAATCCCTTGAAACTGAGGAAGAACTAGATGATCCGCCACCTCAACTAAGAAGATCAACAAGGCTTAGACTTCCTCCATCTGAATGGATCAACCGAAGGGTATTCTATAACTCTAGGGTAACCTCCCATCCTATTTATGATTATTATACCACCTCTCATGTTTCCTTGGACTACCAAGCTTTCTTGAGTAATTTAGATAAGGAACCAGAACCAACTTCATTTGAGCAAGCATCAAAAGATCCAAGATGGAAAAGAGCCATGGAGGAGGAATTGGAAGCTTTATCAAAGAACGGAACATGGGAAATCACCACACTACCTAAAGGAAAGAAGGCCGTAGGGTGTAAGTGGGTATACAAAATCAAGCACAAGAGTGATGGTTCAATTGAGAAGTTCAAGGCAAGGCTAGTGGCAAAGGGATATACTCAGGCCTATGGAATTGATTACAAAGAGACCTATGCTCCGGTTGCAAAAATGAACACTATTAGAGTCCTCTTGTCTCTTGCAGTGAATCATGGATGGAGTCTATTTCAGATGGATGTAGCCAATGCTTTCCTTCAAGGAGACTTAGAAGAAGAAGTCTACATGCAAATACCGAAGGGTCTTCAATTACAAGAAGGAAAAGCATGCAAACTTTATAAGGCAATTTATGGTCTCAAGCAATCCCCAAGAGCCTGGTATGCAAAGTTAAGCCATGCTTTCCTTAGTAATGGATTTCATAAATGCAATAGTGATTCATCTTTCTTTCTTAGAAGAACTAATGATCATATCACAATTGCACTAGTATATGTAGATGACATTATCATCACAGGGAGTGACTTACATCAAATAAATCTAGTTAGGAATCTCTTAAAGTCTAGTTTTGAAATTAAAGATCTAGGGAAACTAAAGTATTTTCTAGGAATTGAGTTAGCCTATTGTCCCAATGGGCTAATTCTCTCCCAAAGGAAATATGCTCTTGATCTTTTGCAGGAAACAAGAAAGCTTGGGGCTAGACCGGCCTGCAGTCCAGTTTCCACTTCCGGTCCCTTAGCCGATGATAATGATCCTCTAAAAGACATAGAAAGATATCAGAGGCTGGTTGGCAAACTTATCTATCTCACCATCACAAGACCAGACATAGCATATGCAGTGAGTTATATAAGTCAGTTCATGCATTCCCCAACAAAAGGTCATTGGAGAGCAGCGGAGAGGATTCTTCATTACATCAAAGGATCACCTGGGCTAGGAATTTGGATGAAGAACAATGGGAGTGTAGACATTGAAGGGTATTGTGATGCTGATTGGGCAGGGGATCCCATCGATAGAAAGTCTACCACAGGATATTGCATGTTTGTTGGAGGAAACTTGGTGGCTTGGAAGAGCAAAAAACAACAGGTTGTATCTAGATCAAGTGCAGAGGCCGAGTATAGAGCCATGGCAGCGGGAGCCAGCGAGATAGTATGGCTAAAAGCCTTGATAGAAGAACTAGGGTTTGCGGTCACCACTCCTATCAAGCTTCATTGTGATAATCAATCCGCAATTCACATTGCCACTAATCCAGTGTTCCATGAACGAACAAAGCATATAGAGGTTGATTGTCATTTTATTCGGCAAAAAGTAGAAGAAAAACTCATTGTCACCCCTCACATCAAAGGAGAAGATCAACTTGCTGACATCTTCACAAAGGGAGGGACAGCAGCTCATCTACAAGAAATAATAAGCAAGTTGGGTACTATCAACATCTACGCACCCAACTTGAGGGGGAGTGTTGAAAAGAAGGATTAATCAACCCTTTCATCACCTAGTTAAAGCCTTCTCAATAGTCCAGCAAGATCTCTCCCTTAGTGCCCTAAATCACTAAGAATTGTTCTTTGCTCTTATTTCAAATTGGAGCCCTAGTCTTCCTCAGCCCATGGGCCTTGTCAAGCCCCAAGAAGGGGCCCTTTTCAGCCCATCAAAGGGGGCCCAATTGGGCCCCCAACGGTTGTCTTAAAACAGCCGTTGGAGGCTGTCCAACGGCTAGAATTTCTAACCGTTGGAGCAGCCTCCAACGGCCAGAATAGAGAGGGCTAAAAGCCCTCTCTTGCTCCCCTTTGTTCTCTCTTATTCTCTCTTCCCCCCTTCTCTATAAATAGTCTTCATTGTTTCCTAGCTTTGGTATGAACAAAAGTTCAAACTATGAGTGTTATTCATTCTCTATTTCAATAAAATTCAGAATTGCATTTTAAGTTTTCTTGAGTTCATTTTTGATATTTCAACAGGCCAAATTGTATTCTTTCCTAAGGTCCAAGAAGAGGGCATTAATGCCCATTTGAGCTGGGCTCAAATGAGCTCAGCAATGGACAGCCCTAAAGGGCCCAAAAGGCCCCAAAGGCTAGTTAAAGAAATAGCCGTTGGGAGCCCTCCAACGGCTAGCTTTTGCTAGCCGTTGGGGCAGCACTAAGGAGAGGGCATTGCCCTCTCCTCCCTCTCTTATTTGTTTTCTCTTTTCCTCCTTCTATAAATAAGATAGGTTGGAGCTCTAAAGAGGCATGAAAAAATGCTTCAATTATTTGTACACTCTTTGAAATATCAATAAATCTTTGAAGTTTTTATTCATTGTTCATTGCTTGCTCCTTTAAAAATTCAACATGGTATCAGAGCAGGCATCCATTCCTTCTTCATCCGGTCTTGGTGATCCACCTCCACAAATTAGCACCTCAATGTTCACTTCCATTCTTTTAGATTCTTCAAATTACAATGCATGGCAAGACACCATCAAGAGGTCTCTAAACTTCTTCAATCTTGAAAATCACATATTTGAAGATCCTCTTGATGATGCTGATCCATCTTTCAAGGCATGGAAAAAGAGAGATGATCAAGTGGTGGTACTCTTACAAATGTCTTTAGATAAGATCCACAAAGCAATGGTTACTTGCAATCCAAATGCTAAGTCTTTGTGGGATCAAATGCATGCTCTCTATGCTCAAGAGACCAACACCGGCAGAATATTTGAGTTGAAGAAGAAAATCTTCAACATTCAAAAGGGAGGAAAGACCCTACCCGAATATTTCAGAGAATATAGGGATCTTTGGAATGAGCTTAATGTTTTGAGGCCTCCAACCTCCAACCTCAAATCTCAAAACTCTTCTTCAAAGAAATGATGAAGACATGACCTTTGGTCTTCTAATGGGACTTGGAGAAGAATTTGCTCCTATTCGTCAAGAAATTCTAAGAATGAAGCTATTTCCTTCATTCCAAGAAGTCCAATTCATGGTACAAAGACCTGAAACTAGCATGAAGCTTGAGGAATCATCCAAGTCCAAAATCAAAGCTCAAGCATTCAAACCTATACAAGAAGAGTATCTGGCCAATAAAGTCCAAAATTTTGGCAAAAGAGATTTTTGCTTTCATTGTAAGAAACCTGGCCATAGGAAAGAAAAGTGTTGGCATCTCCATCCTCATTTACGGCCAAAGAGCAACAAAAGAGAAGGAGATCAAATAGCAAGTGCTCAAAACGTCTCTCAAGTTGCTGCCCTTGAAAACAAAGTGAAGGAAATGCAAAAGGAGATAAAAAAAGCTTATTGGACAGATTGCTCTTCATTCTGGTAACCTTCTAAACTCATCTCATTCTAGTCCATGGTTTAGAGAAATTTTAGGGTTTTGATTGTTGAATTCTCTCTGTAGGGTTTGAAGATAATTTTTTCTAGATACAAACTCTGCTAGAGAAGACCTTTTTTAAAAAAAAAAAAAAACTGATGAGTGTGAAAGAAAAGGAGAGAGAATGGAGGTATTATGGACAAATCTCATGTTTTTGTTATTTTTTTCATTATTTTTAATAGTTCTATCTACTTGCCACACTTTTTAAAACTATAAGGGTACAATTGTATATTTTTTCACCATAGTGGAGGTATGTGGATTTCGGCCAAATCACAGGGAGAAAAATTGTAATTAATCCAAGATATAAACATAAAAATTATTGTTTTATGTCTAGTTTTTAAGTGAAATTAGAAGTTTGACAATCCAAGAATACTAGTTTAAAGTATAATTATTTTCCTGACATGAAGATATGAGAAAGAGTAATGAGTATAAGTTAATGAACGTCTTAAGCAGAGAGGTATATTTTTCCATTTATATATTATGCATTTGGCTTCTTAGTTGTATTGAATAGTATTTAATCTAAATTCTATATTGTGATTTACATAACGTTTAGGTGAAAGTCCTTCAAATAAGGATAAAGTTGAGAATTTGGATTAGTGGGAGTACACATCCTCTCTAAACAGTGAGTGAGACTTTTATGTCTTGTTTAATAATAAATATTTTTATGTGTTTTGAAAGTCTTATTTTGAAATGTGATTTTACAACTCAATTTGAGAGTGATGTGTTCTCTTGAAAATGTGATATTATAAATGTGAACTTTGACATATTATTGCCACATGAATTACATTGCTTCGTTGTTTGATATTCATTGGGACAAAGACAAATCTGGGTTGCAAATTGGTTTTGGATTTTAATTGCAAATAAAAATGATATTTTATAGTGATCAATTATTCACGCAGCTGCTGTGGTTATTACTCACTTATGACTAGCTGGAGTAAAGGCGGTATGAGTGGAGCCAAATTCTGGATTAGGGTAGTGTAATGCGGGGGTTTCACCTACCCAAGATTATGGTTGGGTAGCCATGAGTCATCAATAGCGATGTCCAAGCCAACACCAAGGACGAGATATATATTTTTTTAAAAAATAATTGAATGAATTAAACCCTTGGTGGATCCAATCCTTGACTTTGGTTAAGGTCTTGGATTGAAAAGTATGTTTTCATTAGTCCCAAAGTTTTGAATGAAATGCAACCCTTTTGATATGAAGAGAAATGTTTTTACTTTGAATGTATTGATTGTCAAAACTTTGTGCATACTTTTGTGAACTTGTGATTACTTTTGTATTGATAAACTGGAGATATGTTGATAATGGTTTTAGAACATGATCACACTCCTACTCATTGGCATATATATAGATTTCTTACTCACTGGGTACATTTGTACTCATCCCATTCTTTTTCTGTCCTACTTTCAAGTTCGTAGCTAGTAAGTATGGATATAGGGCCTTCTTTTGCAATTTATGAGATCTACCTTGGTTGGAAATATACACTTCATGTAAAATAGTTTTGTTTTGGGCATTCCTAGTTGTAGATGGATCCATGGGGAAGGTTCATAGAAGTTGAATTATGATGTATTTTGGATTACTTGTACAATCTTTAATACTTTTGTATATGTAAATTTTTATTTTTCTTGGTCACTTGTATATAAGTTATGAGAACTTTACTTATTTTATTTTGAAGGAGACCTTATGGATTATGATTTATGCTTTATGGAGAATTGTATGAGTGTTAAGTTCAGGTTAATAACAAGTTATCCTTGTATGGTCTCAGAGTGCGTGCTCGGGGTTGGACGTAGTTCGAGGCAACACGGCTGTTGTTATGCATTCGGTCTGAGAACCGAGGCATGACAATTTTATTGGTATCAGAGCTTAGGTTGGAGATTTTATTAAGTGTTCCTAAGCCTGCCATGGATTCTAGGTTAGGCGAGTCTCATGTAGCGTTATTTAGGTATGCATAGGTTAATTTAATTCTATGAATTGAACCTTATCTTCTTTTGTAGTTGTTGGTGTTTAGGAGATGCATGAAAGGAGTTACTTCCCTCCTTGCCAAGCATGAAGCTTCCTCTTCTTCTCATGCTCCAATGCCTCCTGAACCATTGGAGATACCTCCTCCTCCCATGGCAACCTTCCAAGAATGTATGGAGAGGTGGAGTAAGTATGCAGCTAGGTTCCACCAGCCAAATCAAGTCGAAACTCAATTACTACCTCCACCACCAAACCCTATGACCCCTACTACACCTTCGGCAATGACTATGTTGAAGATGAAGATGACGATGGAGCATTTAGAGAGATGTGTGATTGGATGCCCCCCGAATACATAGCCCTAATCCGTCAACAACTTGGATAGCAAATACACATCAAAAGTCCATACAAAGGAAGAAAGAAATGGCTCCAAAATGAAGCATACCATGACCCAAGAAGGCTGCCCAAACTTGGGCAGAAAGATAGGCAAATTTCTGGACAGAAATTTGCCCAGAAAATTGGCCCAAAATTAGACCCATTTACAGCCCACCTTCGACCCACTTAAAAGAGACTTCAAGACCATCAAATGAAACCCTAATCAAGGTCCAAGATGTCTCTATAGCCAGCCCAAAACGGAACCAAAAGACTGGCCCAACAATCTGTCCAGAATGCTCACAAGAACAAGGCCCAATTCAATTCAAGTTCAAGTTCATTTCAAGGGAGCTTTTGGACCAGCTATGGAAGCTTTTAAAGCCCAGCAAAATGGGCATATTTAGTCCAATTAGGGCCTAATTGAAGGCTCCAAACAGCTAGAAAAATCTAAGGAAAAAGGGCCCAAACTGCCAGGGGCAGTTTGGGCAGTCCATATTCCAACAGCTAGTTTTTCTAGCTGTTGGAATTCCTTGGTTTTGAAGCCCAACGTCTCTTTTGGCTTTAGACATCACTTTGTATCATTTTAGGCCCCTCTCTTCCATTATAAATAGCTCTCAAAGGGATAGAGCAACATACCATTGAGCATAGTCTCAAACTTGTCTTAGAATAGAGCAAAAGTCTCTTACATTGTCTTTATTTTTCTTGAGCTTTGTCTCAACACAAAAATGTCTTGTAATTGATAGTTCATCAAAGCAATACACTTGAGTTTATTCTCACAAATCTAGTGTTCTTTGTTGTTCTTCAACCTTTAACCACACAAACACAAAGCCTTCTCTTCCTTACTCAAACATCAAAACCCTAGCTCACCAACCTAGCTTCCGCATTCCAAATTTTAACATGGTATCAGAGCGGGTTTCACTTCCTCTTCTCACTTCTGAAAATTACCCACAATGGGCAGAAATTATGCAAAGGCTCTGGAATCTTTGCAACACATTGGAGCATATCCAAAATGAGCCACTTGTTGCATCCAACTCCAATTTTGAGCAATGGAAGAAGAAGGATGATTACATCTTTTTTATGTTGCAAAATTCATTGGACAAAGCTCACCAAATGATGATTACGGGCTGTCCAAATTCAAAATCTATATGCTCCACTCTCGAAGGGCTATATGGGAATAAACACAACTTGGGAAGGGTTTTCGAGCTTCAACAACAAATCTCACATCTTCAAAGAGGTGACAAATCCCTACCCCAAGTCTTTGGCGATCTCGAAAGGTTATGGACAGAAATGGAGACTTTGAGGCCACTTTCAATGGACCTCAATGTTCTACAACAAAAGAGAAATGAAGACAAGAAAATTGCCTTGCTCATGTCTCTTGGAGAATCATTCAAGGAGGTACGCCAAGAAATTCTTAGAAGAAAAACTCTACCATCCTATGAGGAGGTAGGAGGAATGATCCAAAGGGCCGAAACCTCTAAGAGGCTTGAGGAAGAAAGTAGACCACAAATGGAGTTCTACGGCTTCAAAGCAATGGTGGAGGAGCAACATGCTGAGAACGTGTGCCCCCATTGTAAAAGAAAAGACCGCACCAAAGAAAGGTGCTGCGACTTGCATCCAAACCTCAAGTCAAACGGAGCTAGGCCGGATCAAAGAAGGAGTGAACTGCCTATTAAAGGTATAAGCTCCAATCCAAATTTAAATGCCTTTAAATATGTGCATTGCCATATTAGAGAAACCCCTTGCATGTCTAGAGAAGGATACAAATACATTATATCATTCATTGATCAATACTCTAGATATACATGGGTATATATGCTTAAAGACATGGCACTAGCACATAATGCATTCAAAAAGTTTTATCATCTAGTTACTAAAGTGTACAATACACAAATTCAAACACTTAAAATGGATGATAGAAAAATCATATGTCCTAACTTTGAAAGTTTTCTAAAACAAAAGGACATAGCATTAGAAATCATAAGCCATGAAAATCTCATTACAAATGAGGAAGATATGCAAAGAATGGCATCTATTTTATTAGAAAATGCTCATATGACTCATGAATATTGGTGTGATGCTATTAGCATTGCCTCACAGACATACAACCGCATTCCCCAAGAATCACTTGATGACAAGTCTCCATTGGAGATAATTAGAGGTAGCAAACCAAACCTCATGCATCTTAGGGAATTTGGATGTGTTTGCTACGTGAATGGGGAACGGTGTGTATTCTTAGGATATGGTCCAAAAAAAAAGGATACATTTGTTATAATCCTAAGACTAACACGACATTCATGTCGAAAGATATGAAATTTGCCGAAGAACTTTATTTTGCAGAATTAGGTGATGAAGCACCACTGAGTCTGCCTATCAAAGCTCCAATTGAGGAGCTAAGGGGAACACATCAAACAAATCAAGTGCTCACAGCTTGTAATGCTCAAGTCATTGAGGGGGAGCAAGAAGACAAGGCCAAGAAGAAAAAGAAGAAAAAGAACAAGAAGAAGAAGGCCAAGCAAACTCAAGAAGTTCTCACCTCCAACATCATCTCTCCAAGTCTCGATTCCATGGATTTCCATTCATCGGACTTGAGGGGGAGTGTTGAAGATGAAGATGACGATGGAGCATTTAGAGAGATGTGTGATTGGATGCCCCCCGAATACATAGCCCTAATCCGTCAACAACTTGGATAGCAAATACACATCAAAAGTCCATACAAAGGAAAAAAGAAATAGCTCCAAAATGAAGCATACCATGACCCAAGAAGGCTGCCCAAACTTGGGCAGAAAGATAGGCAAATTTCTAGACAGAAATTTGCCCAGAAAATTGACCCAGAATTAGGCCCATTTACAGCCCACCTTCGACCCACTTAAAAGAGACTTCAAGACCATCAAATGAAACCCTAATCAAGGTCCAAGATGTCTCTATAGCCAGCCCAAAACGGAACCAAAAGACTGGCCCAACAATCTGTCCAGAATGCTCACAAGAACAAGGCCCAATTCAATTCAAGTTCAAGTTCATTTCAAGGGAGCTTTTGGACCAGCTATGGAAGCTTTTAAAGCCCAGCAAAATGGGCATATTTAGTCCAATTAGGGCCTAATTGAAGGCTCCAAACAGCTAGAAAAATCTAAGGAAAAAGGGCCCAACGCGGCGGTTTAGGCGATCCATATTCCAACAGCTAGTTTTTCTAGCTGTTGGAATTCCTTGGTTTTGAAGCCCAACGTCTCTTTTGGCTTTAGACATCACTTTGTATCATTTTAGGCCCCTCTCTTCCATTATAAATAGCTCTTAAAGGGATAGAGCAACATACCATTGAGCATAGTCTCAAACTTGTCTTAAAATAGAGCAAAAGTCTCTTACATTGTCTTTATTTTTCTTGAGCTTTGTCTCAACACAAAAATGTCTTGTAATTGATAGTTCATCAAAGCAATACACTTGAGTTTATTCTCACAAATCTAGTGTTCTTTGTTGTTCTTCAACCTTTAACCACACAAACACAAAGCCTTCTCTTCCTTGCTCAAACATCAAAATCCTAGCTCACCAACCTAGCTTCCGCATTCCAAATTTTAACAAACTACACCTCCTATATTGGTTCCTCCTCTACTCGTCCCACCACTATCTTATCCAAATTGATCAAGGAAGTTCAGAGTTGGGTTGTGAAACCTTTACTGTGGTGAGTGATGTTATGGTAGCTAAGGATTAGATAAATCGGGTCTTGAAAACCATGCAAGACATGGGTTTGGAAGATAAAGATATGCTGAAAGTGGTTGTTAGATTACTCGATAAATTAACACGAACATGGTAGGAAAGCCTCAAGAAGCATTCTTCTATTCCTATTACTTGGAGCGAATTTCTAAGGGAATTCGATGAGAAATACTATACCTATTTCTATAGAGATTAGAAGCGGAAGGAGTTCTTTTATCTTCAACAAGGGAATAAGTCTGTGACTGAGTACAAGATAAAGCTGAGAGAGCTTTCCATGTATGTACCAGAAATCGTGGCTAAAGAGGAGTATCTTTGTTCTAAGTTTGAGGAGGGATTGAATCTCAACATTCGAGAGAAAATGACAATTACTGATCCTCATAATTTGAAGGATGTGCTATAGATGGCTTTGAGGTTGAGAAAATGGTTCATGAGAGGGGTTGAATCCGAGAAAAATTTGGAAAGAAGAGGAAGTTTGGGAATAATTCTAGTCAATCATCCGAAATAAGTTGTAGTACTACTTCTCAAGGCAATGCTTTAGTTGCTGAATCAGTTGTCTCACCAATAAGCCAATCTTACCCATGAACATGTGTTTTCCCACAAGTGCCACTTCTGGTGCTAGGCCTTTCCTGGGTAATCGTGACTAATGTCGAAATTGTAAGAAAGTACATACTAGGTTTTGTTCTGAGCCTCCAAGATGTTTCCATTATGGGAAGACTAATCATTTTAAAAGGAATTGTCCTAAGCTAGGTGGTGAAGGACAAGGGAGCCAGACTTTGCAAACTAGGATGAGTGCTTCTAGGAGAAACCATGAGAATATTCCCACTTCTTCCTCTATTACTACTCCAAAGATCGAGACAAGAAGCAATATAGTGGTTCAGAATCCTTTCCGTCCTCAAACTCGTATACAAACTAGGATATATGTAATGACTAAGGAGGATGCTCAGACCAACCCCGATGTTATCACAGTTAATGGATTTAATGTTTAAATCTTTATAGTTAATATTATTCAAAAGCATGCATAAAATCTTAGGATATGGTGAAACGGGGTGATTGTGCATATGAATAATTGATATATGCATAGGACATAAATTTCTTTAAAAATGACACCAAATATTTTGTATAAGCATGTTTATATGTTTTGGACCTCTGAGATGGCATGAAGAGAAACTGATGAATCATGATATTATGTTGGGACTAAATAGGAAAAAAGTTTAGTTGTGTAAGTAGAGAGTCTTGATGTTAGATAGGGAAAGTAATCGATACCAAGTGATATGGAAAGAGTGGAGAGCTATAATATCGGGAACATTTTATTAACATAGTCTTGGAATGCCTAAAAGAAGAGTATTTAGGATTAAAGTGATGAATGTTAGTCTAACTATGCTATAGTTGAGAATTTAACTTTGGAGAAATTTTCTATGAGTAGGTATGATAACTCTTTTTGATCAAAGTGCATATGTATTGATTGATACTAGTGCTTATAGATCCTTTGTTAGTACTATATTTTCACGACATGCCGATAGGGAGTTGTCTCCTCTTGAGGATGAATTGCTAGTACAGACTCCTTTGGGTGAACAGTTAGCTAGAAGTTCAATGTATGAGGGTTGTAAAGTTAAGGATAGAGAAATAGTGTTGGAGACAGACTTGATTCCTATTGAGATGCGTGATTTAGATATGATATTGGGAATGGATTGGTTATCTTGACATAAAGCCATAGTGGACTATTTTCTAAGAAGGATTGAATTTAGAAGATCAGATGCCCTAAATGTGGTGTTTATTGGGGAATGTCGAGTATTACTGATTTGTGTGGTCTCGGCCTTGGAAGCTCGAAAGATGATTAAAAAGGATACCAGACTTATCTAGCTTATGTGATTGATACAATGAAAGAGGGTTCAAACTTAGAAGATATTCTGGTAGTGAAAGAGTTTTTGAATGTTTTTCCAAAGGAATTGTCAGGATTATCCCAGATCAAGAATTTAATTTTGTCATTGATTTACTTTTGAGAATAGCACCAATTTTCATCCCTCCTTATAGGATGGCTCCTACAGAGTTAAAGAAGCTAAAAGTGCACTTGCAAGAATTATTTGATAAAGGGGTTTATTAGACCAAGTTTCTCACCATGAGGTGCAATAGTTTTATATGTTAAAAAAGAAGGATGGTACCTTAAGGCTCTATGTTGATTATAGACAATTGAATCGGGTGACAATTAAGAATAAATATCCTTTCCCTAGGATTGATGATCTTTTCAATTTGTTGCAAGGAGCATGTGTACTTTCAAAGATTGATCTTTGATCGGGGTACCATCAACTTAAAATCAAGGAGAGTGACATCTATAAGATTGTTTTTCGGATTGGTATGGTTATTATGAGTTCTTAGTGATGCCTTTTGTCCTAACTAATGCCCCAACTGCTTTTATGGATCTTATGAACCGAATCTTCCACAGTTTTTGATTATTTTTTTAAATGATATTTTAGTATATTCTAAGAATGATGAAGAGCATGCAGGGCATTTTTAGATTATACTTCAGATACTTTGGCAAAAATAGTTATATGCAAAACTCTCTAAATGTGAGTTCTGATTGACAGAGGTTAGTTTTCTTGGCCGCATTGTTTCTGATAAAGGAATTTTTATAGATCCTAAAAGGGTGGAAGCAATCCTTAAGTGGAAGTAACCTAGGAATGTCACTGAAGTTCAAAGTTTTCTAGGACTAGCGGGGTACTATCAGAGATTTATCGAGAGGTTCTCATTGATAGCAACTCCATTAACCAGGTTAACTCAGAAAGGTGTCAAATTTGAGCGGATTTGTTGTATATTGTGATGCTAGCAAGCAAGGGTTAGAATGTGTGTTGATACAAGGAGATAAAGTGATAACCTATGCCTCAAAGCAATTAAAGAAGTATAAGGTAAATTATCCAACCCATGATTTGGAGTTAGCTGCAATGGTATTTGTTTTGAAAATATGGAGACATTACTTGTATGGTGAGATATGTCAACTCTATATTGATCATAAAAGTTTAAAGTACTTGCCTAGTAAGAAAGAGTTAAATCTAAGGCAACGAAGGTGGTTAGAACAAATTAAGGATTATGATCTTATTATTGACTACTATCCGAGCAAGGTCAAAGTGGTGGCAGACACTTTGAGTAGGAAGTCGTCAACTAGTGTGGCAACTATTAGAAGTAATTATCTCTCTCATCTTATCGGTGTTCAGTCCCTAGGGCTAGCTTGTGATGGACATGGTGCTCTTGTGGCGAGATTTGAAGTAAAGCTAACCTTGACAGATATAATTCGAGAGCTACAAATATTCGATGAGGAGTTGAAATTAGAGTTTGAAAGGATTCAAAGGAAAGATGAAACTAAATTCAAAGTGGGAGATGATGGTACAATGGTGCTTAAAGATAGAATTTGTGTTTCGAAGGATAGTGATCTTCAAAAGGTCATACTAGAAGAAGCTCATAATTCAGTTTATGCTATGCATTTAGGGAGTTCGAAAATGTATAGAACCATCTGAGGGAGTTACTAGTGGCCTAAAATAAAAAGGGATATAGCCGAATATGTAGTAAAATGTTTATTATGTCAACAAGTGAAAATTGAACATCAAAGGCCAACTAGAGTTCTCCAACCCCTACCAATTCTTGAGTGGAAATGGAAACACATAATGATGGACTTTGTCACTAGATTACCGAGATGTCAGGCTGGACATGATGCCATATGGGTAATTATTGATAGGCTTACTAAGTCTGCTCATTTCTTGCCTATTAGAACCATATATTCATTAGAGAAGCAAGCCAAAATTTATATTGATGAGATTGTGAGGATGCATGGAGTGTCAGTGTCTATAGTTTTAAATAGAGATCCATGATTCACTTCTTGGCTTTGGCCGAAACTACATGAGTCTTTGGGGACTAAGTTGAGATTTAGTATAACATTCCATTCTCAGACTGATAGTCAATCTAAGAGAACAATCCAAACTTTGGAAGATATTCTTTAAGCTTGTGTACTTGATTTCTTTGGAAGTTGGGATAGGCATCTTCCTCTAGGGGAGTTTGCTTATAATAATAGTTATCAATCTAGCATTGGAATACCACCGTATAAAGCATTATATGGGAGAAAGTGCCAAACTCCATTACGTTGGGATGAAGTTGGTGAAAGAAAGATCGAAAGCGTAGAACTGATTGATATTACGGTTGAAAAGTTAAGATCATTTGAGAAAGAATGAAAGCAGCACAAGATCATCAGAAAAGTTATGCCGATAGAAGAAGAGGGCCATTCGAATTTGAAATAGGTGATGTGGTATTCTTAAAAGTATCACCTTAGAAAGAAGTGATTCATTTCTAGAGTCGAGGAAAGCTAAAACCTCGATACATTGATCCATATAAGATCATTGAAAGAATTGAAAATGTAGCAAATAAACTTGAGTTGCCTCCAGAGTTTGAGAAGATTCATGATGTGTTCCATGTATCCATGCTTAAGAAATACATACTAGACCTGTTGCATATTCTTGAAAAGCCTTCGATCGAGTTGAGAGAAGATTTGAGTTTTGAGAACAAGTCGATTGCAATCTTAGATCATCAAGTTAAAACTTTGAGAATCAAAAAAGTACCAATAGCCAAAGTTTTGTGGAGGAATAATCGAGTATAAGAGATAACTCTGGAACCAGAGGATCAGATGCGGAGACAATATCCTCAATTTTTTAAAGATAAGACTCAGTGAATTTCGAGGACCAAATTCTTTTTATGGGGGGTAGAACTTGTAATACCGGTAATCAATGTCTACTTACATGAATGACTTGTAATCTGTGGAGTGAATTTTAATGTTATAAATTTGAACCATGGAACTTGGTGAATTAAGAAATAGAAATTGGGTTTGGTGTGAACTAGTGGTGAAGCTCAATTCTTAAAGTCCAATCAGCCCAAATTTTTGTCTCATACTTGAGTTCAAATTGTAAAGTCCCAAACTAGAGATAAATCCACCAAGAAGCCTAAATTCCTTGAGTCCATTTAGAAGCCCAAAACATGAATTAGAACTCTTAAAACTTCTCCCACCTTTTTTATCCTCCTTTCCTTTTGTTCTCTTCATTTCTTTAGGAAACAAGAGTTAGAAAAGTCAAAAAGGCTATTAATGAAAACATTTAATGTTACTTTTCTATGTGATGAGTCACCTTTGAAGAAATAAAAGAAAAACTAGGGTAATTGTATTTTGTGTGCTGTGTGTGTGTATTAACCTATAAAGAGAGGGAGGGAGGGAGAGAGAGATAGAGATGTTTGTTGAATTTCTAAAGGAGCAAGCAATGAACAATGAATAAAAACTTCAAAGATTTATTGATATTTCAAAGAGTGTACAAATAATTGAAGCATTTTTTCATGCCTCTTTAGAGCTCCAACCTATCTTATTTATAGAAGGAGGAAAAGAGAAGAAAATAAGAGAGGGAGGAGAGGGCAATGCCCTCTCCTTAGTGCTGCCCCAACGGCTAGTTCTTTAACTAGCTGTTGGGGCCTTTTGGGCCCTTTAGGGCTATCCATTGCTGGGCTCATTTGAGCCCAGCTCAAATGGGCATTAATGCCCTCTTCTTAGACCTTAGGAAATAATACAATTTGGTCCAAAATAATGAATCATTTTGTAGATCTAATTTGAGCATTCTTGGGAACTCATTTTGACTTTTTAGCAAGACTTATCTAGGATGGCTTGGTTATGCTTCATTTCAACACTCCCCCTCAAGTTAGGTGTGTATATGTTAAAGACACCTAACTTGCCCAAGTTTTTGAGGATGTGATTGGCGGTTCCCGGTTTGGTGAAGATGTCGGCCATTTGTTGATCACTCTTTGTGAAACTTGGAGAGATGAGTTTTTCTTCAATCTTTTGCCATACGAAGTGGCAATCTACCTCAATATGCTTTTTTCTTTCATGAAAGACCGGATTTGAGGCTATGTGAATTGCCGATTGGTTGTCACAATGGAGTTGAATTGGAGTAGGAACAAAGAACCCTAATTCTTCTATTAGGGCTTTTAGCCAAACGATCTCACTAGTTGCGGCTGCCATTGCTCTATACTCTGATTCGACACTTGATCTTGATACCACATGTTGTTTTTTACTTTTCCAAGCCACTAGATTTCCCCTAACAAACATGCAATATCCTGTGGTTGATCTTCGGTCTTCCGAATCTCCGGCCCAATCAACATCACAATACCCTATGATTTGAGAGTTCCCATTTTTCTTCTTCCAAATTCCCATTCCGGGTGTACCCTTCAAGTAGTCAAGAATTCTTTCGGTGGCTCTCCAGTGCTTTCTTTTTGGCTTGTGCATATGTTGGCTAACTTGTCCCACAGCAAAGGAGATATCGGGTCTTGTTATGGTGAGGTAGATTAGTCTCCCTACAAGCCTTTGGTATTTTTGCTCATCCTCAAATTCTTCATCATCATCTTTAAGGCCGCAAGAGGTACTGATCGGACTACATGCAGATTTGGCTCCCAATTTTCCGGTCTCCTGCAAGAGATCAAGAGCATGCTTTCTTTGTGATAAAACAAGCCCATTTGGATAATAGGCAAGTTCTATCCCTAGAAAGTACTTTAGTTTCCCTAAATCTTTGATATCAAATTTAGTTTGTAGGAATTTTCTAACTTGATTAATTAGATTTAAGTCGTTTTCGGTTATAATTATATCATCTACATAAACTAGAATTATAATGACTTTTTCATCTATTTTCTTAATAAAGAGAGAAGAATCACTAATGCATTTCTTAAAATCATGATTAAGAAGAGTAGAGCTAAGTTTGGCATACCAAACTCTTGGAGATTGTTTGAGGCCATAGATAGCTTTCTTTAACTTGCAAACTTTATTGTCTTGATGAGAGAAACCCGGAGGAACCTCCATGTACACTTTTTCTTCTAAGTCCCCTTAAAGAAAAGCATTGGCAACATCCATTTGAAATAAGGGAAAGGAGTAATTAGTAGCAAGTGATAGGACTACTCGAATAGTGTTCATCTTTGCCACGGGTGCAAATGTTTCCTTATAATCTACTCCATCTGCTTGAGTGAAGCCCTTAGCAACTAATCTAGTCTTGTATTTATCAAGACTTCCATCACTTTTGTGCTTGATTTTGTAAACTCATTTGCACCCAACGGCTTTCTTACCTTTTGGAAGAGAAGATATTTCCCAAGTTCCATTCTTGGCTAATGCTTCTAGTTCATCCTTCATGGCTTGTACCCAATGAGGATGGTCTTTAGCTTCTTCAAAGGTTCTTGGTTCTTCATGGAGATCTATGTTTTGAATGAATTTTTGATGGCAGCAAGATGTGTTAGCAATTGAATAATATTTGGAAATGGGATGAGAAGTAACTTTAGAATTGTAGAAGACTCGTTTGTTGATCCATTCGGAGGGAGGAAGTCTAAGCCTTGTTGATCTACGAAGAGGAGGTGGTGGTTCATCTACAACTTGTTCTTCTTGTTCTATGACCAGCTCTTGTTCCAAATCATCTCCCCCTTGTTCTTGAACGCTTTCATGATCAGAATGAGATGGTGAAGGTTCTTCTCATGCTGGATCTTCATTTACGTTTGGGGATGACCCTTCTTCAACACTAGGATGAGGAGGATTATTAATAGTTGGAAGAACAATGTTCCAAAGGTCTTGATCTACTCTTTTTCCAGCTTTCTCTTGATCTTCTTTTCCTGTAAAATAAGGAACTTCCTCTACAAATATCACATCCTTGGATGTGTATAGTCTTTTAGTTAGTGGATCAAAACATTTATATCCCTTTTCAAAAGATTAGTAACCTAGGAATATATATTTCCTTCTTCTTTCGCCTAATTTGTTTCTAAAGTGTTCTGGTACATGAACATAACAAGTACACCCAAATACTCTCAAGTGATCAATGCTAGGTTTTCTTTTAAGAAGAAGTTCTAAGGGAGATTTTCCACCTAGAGTTTGAGTGGGCATGAGGTTTATAAGGTGAGCTGCTGTTTTAATTGTCTCACTCCAATAAACTTTAGGAACATTCGAATGAAACATCATTGCTCTAGCCGTTTCTAACAAATGTCTATTCTTCCTTTCTGCAACTCCATTTTGTTGTGGAGTGTAAACACATGATTTTTTATGTATGATTCCTTGCTCATCTAGGAAATTTTCAAATGCATGACTAATATACTCACCTCCATGGTCTGACCTAATGATTTTAATGTTGGCATTGAATTGCTTAGTCACATATCTATAATAGCTTTTAAGAGCTTCAAAAACCTCAGATTTAGTCACCAATAGATAAACCCAAGTATATCTAGTTTTGTGATCAATGAAGGTGACAAAGTACTTGAATCCATTATGAGATACTATGGGTGAGGTCCAAACATCAGAATGTACAAGTTCAAAAGCATTCTCATATATTGTATTCGAAATAGGATAGTACATTCTAGTTTGTTTTCCAAGAACACAAGCTTTGCAATGCCTATCTTCTACTTCTAGTTTTGGAAATAGGCGTTTCAAAGCTAAGTTCCCAAGATGACCTAGACGAGCATGCCATAATGAGTGCATTTGATTTTGAATAGCAAAAGTTTGATTTTCTTGATTCAAGTAGTATAGATTGTGCCTCCTAAACCCCTTGCCAATCAAATGATTCGTTTTGAGGTCCTGAAAAATAACTTTGTTAGGATCAAAAGAGACTTTACAATTTTGTTCTTTAGTTATTTTTCCAATGGACAGAAGGTTAGAATCAAATTTGGGTACATACAAAGCTTTAGTTTTCATGCCAAGTAATTCAACTTCTCCTAGATGATCAACTTTTAATTTATCACCATTAGCAATTTTGACAATTTTATGATTAGTAAGTGGAATAAATCTCCTAACTTTGCTTTTATCTTTGACCATATGATTGTCACAACCGGAATCAATAAATCAATCCAAAATTTCTCTGATCACCAAAAAAATTTTTTAAAAAAATGATCTTCAATTTTTTGATCCTTGATCTGATTATGATCCCTCAAAAACATTTTATTAGTGTTTTTTATTAATTTTATAAAATGAATTTTAAGAATTATTTGTGAAGGAAAAAAAATCCAGATCATTCTTCAATCTCCTCACTCTCCTTCTTCGATGAATGTACAGATCGAACCCTCACTCTCCTTCTTTGATCTCCATCCAAATCGAACCCATCATTCAATGAAGAAGATGATTGATCAAACCCACCATTCGAACAGATTGTTCGTCCATATCTCCATCCAAAATCAAACCCATCGTTTGTTAGTTTTCAATCACCATCTAGATCTAAATCGTCTCTATCGAAATTTAATGTCGCGTGAAGGGAAGAAAAAAGACTTGTGATGGATAATGGGTTCATCATAAGCTATGAGACTGATCCATGTACAGAACGATGGTATAACTGATCAAACGATGAATAGGGTCAATCAATAATTCAATTATGCTTTTTTACATTAATCGTTCGATGGCAGTTAAGGATGAAGGATAGAAGGTATGACTGATCAATGTAAGATTGATAAAAAAAGGGGTCAAAGGATTGTTCCATGAAGGGGATCAAAATCGAAAAATAAAGGATCAAAGGATTCTAATTAAAAAAGGGGGATCGAAGGATCGAACAATGAAGACGATCATTGGTGGACCTAGGGTTTACAGAGAGATGGGGAGAGGAGAGGAGTGTCCATAGGGGTTAAGAACTTGGACAGAGAGAGAGAGAGAGAGAGAGAGAGAGAGAGAGAGAGGAGAGGAGATAAACTTAGATAAGGAGAAACCTCCATGGCGGTCAGATGTGCAGAGGAGAGGAGAGGAGAGAGACGAGAGAGAACTTGGAAATAAAAATTAATTTCATAAGCCGAGTCAAATTTTCCACACATGGAGTTTAATTTCCCGTTAATATTGACTATTTCCATCACTTACCATTTTTTTTAAGACCACAAGGGTATAATTGTGTATCTTTTACCATAGGGGAGGTATGTGTGAAAATTTGAATTTAGAAGAGACATAATATTCTTGAAAATGAAACCAAAATTTCATTGATTTTGAGAGTTGTTTATACAAGACTTTTTGGTGCACTTTGAGAGCACTTGTTCATGGTTTACAAGAGAAGTTCTATAAGCTATTTATAGAGAGAAAAGAGTGCATTAAAGGGTGAAAATGCTCATAGAACCGTTGGGGGGACAGGAAGACAAATTCCTGTCCCCAATGGACTATATAACAGCCATATTTATAGTTGTTATACAGTCCAACGGCTAGTTCATTTGAACTAGTCGTTTGAGCCCTTTTAAGGGCCTTTTTGGGCCACATTTTAGGGCTTTAATATGGGTATTTTATGGACTAAAAAACTCTCATTGGCTGACCTTGGCCTGCCTTGAATTGAGCTTGCCACTTGACTTGGATTGGGACTAGGTCATTGGACAATCTGGACAGCATCTTGTACCAACCTTTTGGGACTTCATTTTGATCTCTTGAGCAGTCCCTCTTGACTTGATTTAGGACTTTTTTTCATGCTCTTGAAGTCACCTTTAAGTAGGCCTAATGGGACATCTTCTGGACCAGCATATGGGCTTGGACTTAGGACAATTTTAGGATCCCTATAAGAACCTTAACTTAATGGCTATACAAGAGAGTTGAGTAGTTCTTGTTTTCAACACTCCCCCTCAAGTTGGGCGCGTAAATGTCAATAGTGCCTAACTTGCCCATTATTTGATGAAGATGAGTTGCGGTTCCCCCTTTTGTGAAGATATCCGTAAATTGTTCTTCTCCTTTGATATGAGGGGTGGTGATGAGCTTTCTTCTACTTTTTGACGAATAAAATGACAATCCACCTCTATGTGTTTGGTCCGCTCATGGAAGACTGGATTTGATGCAATATGGATAGCGGATTGATTATCACAGTGCAAGCTAATTGGTGTTGAGACTTTGAACCCTAGTTCCTCTACTAGGGCCTTGAGCCATATAATCTCATTTGCCGCCGATGCCATAGCCATATATTCAGCTTCCGCACTTGATCTAGAGACTACATGTTGTTTCTTGCTCTTCCAAGCAACTAAATTGCCTCCTACAAACATGCAGTACCCAGATGTAGATCTCCTATTATTGGTATCACCTGCTCAATCCGCATCACAATATCCTTCAATTTCTGAATTTTTATTATTTTTCATCCAAATGCCTAGCCCGGGTGATCCTTTAATATAATGAAGGATCCTTTCAGCTGCTCTCCAATGACCTTTCTTTGGAGCATGCATATGTTGACTCACTTGGCTTACGACAAAGGAAATATCTGGCCTAGTGATGGTGAGATAGATCAATCATCCTATGAGCATATGATATCTCTCTATGGCTGTATAACAGCCATATTTATGGCTGTTATACAGTCCAACGGCTAGTTCATTTGAACTAGCTGTTTGAGCCCTTTTAAGGGCCTTTTTGGGCCACATTTTAGGGCTTTAATATGGGTATTTTATGGACTAAAAAACCCTCATTGGCTGGACCTTGGACTGCCTTGAATTGAGCTTGCCACTTGACTTGGATTGGGACTAGTTCATTGGACAATTTGGACAGCATCTTGTACCAACCTTTTGGGACTTCATTTTGATCTCTTGAGCAGTCCCTCTTGACTTGATTTAGGACTTCTCTTCATGTTCTTGAAGTCACCTTTAAGTAGGCCTAATGGGACATCTTCTGGACCAGCACATGGGCTTGGACTTAGGACAATTTTAGGATCCCTATGAGAACCTTAACTTAATGGCTATACAAGAGAGTTGAGTAGTTCTTGTTTTCAACAGTATGTGGATTTTGGCCAAACCACAGGGGGGACCTTCGCCTCAAATTGGGTTATAAAATCACACTCAAATTGAGTTATAAATTCATATTTCAAAATAATATTTTCAAAACATATAAACATATTTCTCATTAAACAAGACATAAAAGTCACACTCACTATTTGGAGAGGGTGTGCACTCCCACAAGACCAAATTCTCAACTTTATCCTTGTTCGAAGGAGTTTTGCCTAAATGTTATGTAAATCATAGTATAGAAATTAGATTAGACACTATTCAATGCTACTAAGAAGCCAAATGTATAATATGTAAATGGAAAAATGTACCTCTTTGCCTAAAACATTTATTAACTCATACTCATTATTTATTCTCATATCTTCATGTCATAGGAAAATAATTATATTCTGAACTAACATTCTTGGATTGCCAAACTTCTAATTTCACTTAAAAACTAGACATAAAACAATAATTTTATGTTTATAACTTTTGTCCATCCCAATCACATAAAACATGCAAATCTATCACAAATACCTCCTAACTGCATAACACCAATCTGCACAGTCACGGGAAAATGGTCATAACTTTCACTACATAAATTCAAATCATGTGATTCAAGTCTCAAATTAAAGATAAGACTTAGATCTACAAATTTTATGTTCAGAGTTTAGTCTAGTTCAGCATAGAAGGTATCTTAAAATTGAATCAAATTCTCGGCCGAAACAGGGCAGAACAAAGGATTATTCTGCAAAATGCCTCAATTTGAAAAATCATTAAAAAACCAATTCTCATCAGAATTTAGCGAATCATATCTCATTTTCAAGATCTGGAAGTCTAGTTTTTAAGAAGAAAATCTCATTTGGTTTTCCAATGTGTAGTAAAAGTTATGACAAAAAAAATTACAGCAAGGTCAGAATGTTCTATTTTGCAAAAATTCAAGGATCCTATCTTTGTTCTAGCTCATCCGTTTAATCCTAAGATCAAATCATCAAACATAGTATCTTTCTTGATTTCAATGATAAATAAAACCTAAATCCATGAAATTGAAACTTACCTTGCACTTGCTTTATGAATTTCTCAAGTATCCAAACAAGATCACCTCCAAAATGCAAACTTCATGACTAGTCTTGATAAAATCCCAAACTTCCCTCAGGATTGACTTAAGAATTTGCTAGAGAATGTTAAAGTGAGCTAGGAGAGCTTAGAGATCAGAGTTTTGGCTGAGAGTTGCTTGAAAGATATGGGTGAAATGAAGGAAGAAGAAAATAAAAAGTAAATGACTCGAGAAGTTTCAGGAATTGTGAACATCTTTCTCTCTCTCTCTCTCTCTCTCTCTCTCTCTCTCTCTCTTTCATAGTTAATACACACACACAGAGCACACAAAACACAATTACCCCAATTTTTCTTTTATTTCTTCAAAGGTGACTCATTACATGGAAAAGTAACATTAAATGCTTTTGTTAAGAGCCTTTTTTTACTTTTCTAACTCTTGTTTCCTAAATAAAGGAAGAGAACTAAAGGAAAAGAGGATCAAAAAATGTGGGAGGAGTTTTAAGAGCTCTAATTCATGTTTTGGGTTTCTAAAGGGGCTCAAGGAATTTGGTCTTCTTGGTGGATTTATCTCTAGTTTTGGACTCCACAATTTGAACTCAAGTATGAGACAAAATTTAGGCTTCAATATTAGATTTTAAGAATTGGGCTTCTCCACTAGTTCATACCAAGTCCAATTTCCATTTCTTAATTCACCAAGTTCCATGGTTCAAATTTACAACATTAAAATTCACTCCATAGATTACAAGTTATTAATGTAACTAGACATTGATTACCGGTATTAGAATTTTTGCTTCCTGGAGGACTCGACTAACATAGTATACAGGCCTTTGTACGTTAGCCTCCTATTATATTAACATAGAACAAAGGACATGGTCAGAAATAGATAGGTAAAGATAAAGTTTCTCACCGGAGATTGATCGCAAGAGTAGCGAATAAAAGATACTCCTTGAACTTATCAATGCAACTTGACACTCTGATGTGCACGTGAATTTTTGGGTCATCTTTAGAGCATAGAAGAAGGGTTTGTATTTTTCTCCAACTTTAGACATGAACCGAATCAAGGTAGAGGTCTGCCCCATGAGACATTGTATCTCCTTCAATGTTCTGGGTGGCGCCATGTCCATGATGGCTTGAATCTTTTCTGAGTTAGTTTCAATCCCTTAGTATGTGACTAAAAAGCCAAGGAACTTACCTAATGTAGTCCCAAACGTGCACTTTTCTGGGTTTAGCTTCATGTTGTAACATTCTAGTGCTCGAAATGTTTCCTCTAGCTCTACTACATGACCTTCTGTGCTGGTGCTCTTGATGAGTATGTCATCTACATAGACTTCCTCATTCCCACTAAGCTGCGCATTGAAAACTTTGTTGACCAATATTTAAAAGATAGCACCTATGTTTTTAAGCCAAAAGGCATAACTCTATAGTAATAAGTACTAAATTCTGTAATGAAGCTCATCTTCTCTTTATTCTATGGGACCATGCGAATAGGTGACTATGCAAATTCTGTAATGACCTGAGGAGTTATCCATAAGTTTATTGATGTTAGGGAACAAATAGCTACCTTTCGGACACGTTTGTTTTGATCGGTGAAGTTAACGCATATCATCACTTGTCATATACCTTTTTTACCATGATTACATTGGACAACCATTCGAGATACTTTGCCTCCCTAATAAAGCCCACTACTAGAAGTTTCTGTACCTCCTCTTGAATTGCTCATTGGTGCTCTAATGCGAATACCCTCTTTTTTGTTTCACAGAGTTACAGGTTGGATCCATAATTTGTTTAAGAATAATTACCGAGGGATGGATCCCCGGTATGTCTTCCGATGACCACGCGAAGACTTTAGAATGGCAACAAAGGCATTCAATGATAGCCTTGTACAACGGTAATGGTAGGTGAGCTCCGACTTGAACAGTTTGTCTGAGGATATCAGTGATTAAGATCTCAACTACCTCCTTGGTAGGTTGTGGTTTGTTTGTCTACACAATATCGCCCCTAAATTTTGCCATTCTATTGAGAGGCTTTCTCTACTCCCTTCGGATGGAGGAAAAGTCTGTGGAGAGGGGTTGTAGTTGAGGGTCACAATACTCTCCTCTGTTCTGATTTGACCTTCATGTGTTTGGTGCTTTGTAAGGCCTCCAAGCCATTTAAACTGGGATGACCAAGGATGAGATTACAAAGAGACTGGGATTTAATCACGCTGAATGTGGTCACAATGGTGGTATGATTTGGGGTGTCCCCAAAGTTACGGGAAGTGAAATAGTGCCTTCTGAATGTAGTGACTCATCAGAGTCCTTTTACAGGAGTCATCTAGGGCATCTATTGAAAAGCATCCCAATAGAGAAAATCACGATCTACTCCCTGATCGAGGATGATGTGTGGACCTTTCTTGGCCGTGATGACTAATTGATCATGATGATCTGAGGTAACTCCAACCAGATCATCGTCGACAAAACCAATTGGTGGCCTCTTTCTCTTCTACAGCATGGTGATGACGACAATGAAAGACCAGGTGTGAAATAAGTCTTTTCCTAGTTTGGCTGGTTGTCGATACTGAATATATATAGCATGTATATATAGTAAGTCCTGTGTGAGCTTATAAGTGTAGAAATCTTAGTTTTCTTATGAAAATTGATGAGAATTTTTTGAGATTGTAAGGGTTATAGTCAAAGATCTATAGGAGATTTGATATCCTATCGATTAAGTAAAACTCGAGTTATCGTAAAGGCTTCCTGTCTTATTTGGAGTGACCACCGAGATATGTTTCTTTATTAAAAGAGATTTTCCTAGGGATTGAGAAGATGCATATCTAATTAAAAAAGATTTAAATTCGTCAAAAATTTACTTCCTTAATGGTTAGCTTTGAGTTGTGTCTATCACATAATGGAATGAATCATGCTTGTGGCAATGGAACGTGTCCACTGAGGAACGGAGTAACTAAGGAACTCGAGTGCCAAGGGCTGGGATGACTGGGAGGGTCTGATAACATACAATTTATTGAATTTATTTTTGTTATCATGGTTTGAATTTGAATTGTTTAATGTCCTAATGATTGTTTTTATTGAATTTTCATTTTAGGAGATTGAATTTGAAGGCTTGAAGCAAATTGGGCTTATTCAAGCAATTTTGGAGCTAATTGGGTCAAGACATCTTTTTGGGTTTTGAAGAAGAGAAGCTTGAATTCTAATTTGAGTATTGTAGTTGAATTTTTAATTTTAGTAGGAAATCTATTTTAGTAGGAGAAAAGATTGTAATTTTTTCCTAATTTTAAAGACTCCTAGTTGATTTAGAAGTCTAGGGGGAAGAAAAGTACTACTAAATATTCATATTTCTATTTTTAAGAAAGGGGCTGGAGGCTATAAATTCACATTGAGGGAACCAAGTTTTGTACAACATTTTTTCCATTCCATATAGGGTCGGCTGCTGCCCTTCATCACCAGGGGACATATTCAAAGGGAGGCTTGTTGCATTCTTCAGGAAAATCAAGTCACGACTGCCCATTTGCTTCCTCATTAGGTTTTTATTTTATTTTATTTTATTAGGAACATTATTTTCCTTATTTTTCTTGTGATGATACTTTCCACCATGAGTGGCTAAATTTTTATTTCTGATTCAAGGGGAATTTTAATCGATTGTTCTTCATTGTGAGGTTATGTTCTAAATTTAATTTCTTGCTTTTATTCAAGTATTCGTTGATTCTTGATTTAATTTTAGGGAAACCTAATATTGGTTAATCTGACAATTTAATTCAATATTAGTTTTTCCATTGCTATCCAGGAATTCAGTGATTCGTAATTGTTATGAACGAATGGTACAAGTAGTAACTAGGTTATTTTGTTATGGGTCTTTTACCGATATTCAATTGACCTAGGGAATCAATGGAACAAAATTGAGTAATTGCGGCTATCCTAATTATTTATATTTTGGTTTAACTGTTTTCACAGAACGTAATGCTATCATTATATTGATATGGAACGCTATCGTGCCCAGTCGGTTAATGATAAGTTTCGATTAGATGTTGGGTTTGGTCGATTAAATTAGAAAAACACAAGATTTATTACGGCTATCCTAATAGATCTAAGGTTAAATGCTTGAATCGCAAGAATAATATTTAAACCGATGATCAATGAAACAATCGAATATATGAACCCTTGGATCAGTATTTAATAGATTGAACTTTCTTTCTAATTTTAATTTGTTGCACTATTGCTTGTCTCTAAATTTTAGGTTAGTAATTTTTATTTAGCAAATTTTATTTTAGCAATTTATTTGAAAACCCTCCAATTTTATTTTTAACATCAACTAGGAGATTAAGTTATTTAGTTCCCTTCGGATTCGACCTGGTAACCACTATTGCTACAGTTTGTTGCATTGGGGGAATCAGTTTTTAATTTGAGGGTTTCGACAACCCGACCAAATTTTGGCGCCACTGCAGAGGAACTATTTTAATTTCTTAGTTGTGTTTTATTTATTATTTGTTTTGCTGACCTCTTTTATTTTATGACCCGTTCTTCTCAAGGAGATGAATTAGAATATATTCCAGAAATTGAGAAAACTGCTCACTGATTGAGAAAGGAGGCCAGACAGAGGAAAGGTAAGTTGCGTCGAAGACTAAATTTTAACATTGATTTGACAATTTGTGACAGGTCTATTTTTTAAGAAGAAGAGGAAAAGATGGCCGATCATGAGAGAACCTTGAAGGAATTGGCTGCACCCAATCTGAATCAACAGCCCTTGTGTATCGAATACCCAAATCTTAAGGTAGCTTTCGAACTTAAATCTGGTTTGATTCACTTACTTCCTATTTTTTGTGGTCTTCCAGGTGAGGACCCACATAAACATTTGAAGGAATTCCACGTTGTTTGTTCGAGTATGAAACCCCAAGGTGTGATCGAGGAACAGATTAAGCTGAGAGCCTTTCCCTTTTCCCTAAAAGAAAAGGCAAAAGACTAGTTGTACTATTTACCTCCGGGTTCGATCAATACATGGAATGGGATGCAGAGATTATTTTTGGAAAAATTTTTCCCTGTATCTAGGGCTACCAACATTTGAAAGGAGATATGTGGGATCAGACAGATTAGCGGAGAGCGCTGTATGAGTACTTCGAGAGGTTCAAACAACTCTGTGGTAGCTGTCCACATCATCAAATACCGGAACAGCTCTTGATACAATATTTCTATGAAGGACTTCTACCCATAGATAGGAGTATGGTAGATGTGGCTAGCGGAGGAGCATTAGTAAATAAAACACCTGAAGAAGCTAGACAATTGATCACAAATATGGCAGAAAATTCTCAACAATTTGGGTTGAGAACGGATGGAGTTACGAAACGTGTCAATGAGGTAAGTCACTCTCACCTTAAAAATCAAATTTCTGAATTGACTGCTTTGGTTCGTCAGATGGCTGTAGGACAAATACATGCAACCAAAGTCTGTGGCATATGCTCGATACCTGGACATCCTACGGATATGTGTCCATCTCTGTAAGAAGATTCTACTCATCAAGCAAATGTCGTAGGAGGATTTCCTGGCCAACCTCAAGGGAAGTACGATCCCTACTCCACTCATTATAATCCCGGTTGGCAAGATCATCCAAATTTGAGTTACGGGAATCAAGGAGGACAAACAAGATATCCTCCTCAACAATTCAATAGGCCAACACAAGCACCTACACAATCATCTAATTCAGGTATGTCCCTAGAAAATACTATGAAAGCTCTCGCGACTAACACCCAACAATTTCAACAGGAAACGAGAGCTAGCATTCAAGACTTGGGGAAGCAAATCACTCAACTAGCAATTTCGGTTAGTAATTTGGAGGCTCGAACTTCAGGAAAATTACCTTCACAAACGGTCGTGAATCCCAAAGAAAACGTCAGTGCGATGATGTTGAGCAGTGGGAAGGAACTTCACTCGGTCTCTACTCCATCTAAAAATATGGATGAAGGGAAGGACATGGACAAGGAAGATGAACGCATGCATCGAAGTTCAATCAAGGTAACATCCGAATCCTCTTTGTCTAACACTTCTAGTACAATTGTACCATTTTTTCCTAGCAGATTGGAGAATTCAGAAAGGGAAGTTAAGGAGTTAAGAGGTGATGAAATAGGTGAGAATATGTCTGATGTGATCAAGGGAACTTTACCCAAAAAATGTGCGGATCCAGGTATGTTCACTCTACCTTGTGTTATTGGTAAGAAAAAAATTGAGCATGCTATGTTAGACTTAGGAGCACCTGTAAATATCATGCCTTATTCAATTTATAGTGCTCTAAAATTGGGTCCCGTAAAAGAAACTGGGGTTGTTATTCAGTTGGCTAATCATTCTTATGTTTACCCGGAGGGGATTGTTGAAGATGTGTTGATACAGGTTAACGAGTTAATATTTCCAGCAGATTTTTACATATTGAAAATGGAATAAGACACTATCATAGATTCAGCTCTACTTTTATTAGGAAGATCGTTCATGAAGACATCAAAAGACAAAAATAGATGTGGACGAGAGTACTCTCTCCGTCGAGTTCGACGGCGAGATTATTAAATTCATTATTTTTGATCCTATGAAATACCTAAATAAGTGTCAATCAATTTGTTTTGCTGATGTTGTGCAGAAAATTTGTGAAGAACAGCGTGTCATTAATTTTGAGTCGAATGCACAATTAGATATGGAAGAAAGGTTACATGAGATTCCCAAGTTGAAGTTGAAACCTCCTTGAAGAGAAATAAATGAAGATCGTTGAGCATAACGACGTTAAAATAATTGCGCTTGTTTGGAGGCAACCCAAAATTTTTAAGAGTTTGATTTAATTTTCTAGTAATTTTATTTATTTATTTTGGGTGTTTTATTATGTTATTTATCTGCCCTTTTTAATTTTTACATGTGTCCAGCAATTTTCTCAAGTCAAGTCACAAATGGAGTGATATTCAAATTTCGGACAGAAGCAGTTATTCTCATACCAGATGATCACGCGGTTTGCTGAATGGGGTGTCAAAATTCGGGCAGAAGCACTCCTTCTCTCAGGAGATGATCACGCGGTATTCTGAAGGCTTAATCCAAAAGTGGGCATAAGCACTCCTCTTAAGAGATGATCACGTGGTTTTTGGGTTATTCACAAAAAAAGGGGGACCCTCCTTCTGCGATCAAGCCACCCAAAAATGCCGCAACCTAATTTCATCATCCCCTGCAGCTCTCTCTCTCTCACGATTTCTCCTTGGTTCAATCAATCATCCATCATCAATCTTCTATTTCGGTTCATCAATCATCACGATCGTTCACTCTCATCATCCAAACCCAGTTTACCTAGCATCCTCTTCACAGAACCCCTTCTGTCATCATCGCTAAGGAACCTTAGAAAAACCAACACACCATTCTTCGATTTTAGGTTCATCAATCACCATTCTAATTCAATCTCTTCACCAGCCTCCAGCCCCATTCCGTCCATCGATTCTCGATTGAAGACCAAGTATCCGTCTTCTCATTCTTCGTTTGCTAGAAACCCTAATCATTCCCTATTTTGGGTATTCTTGATTTGGATCCCCAATTTGATTGAGAGCCGGTTCACTGCAAGTTCTAACTTTGATCGCAGGACATTCGAATCCTTAGTGTTGAAAAGAAGGATAACTTAACCCATCCTCATCACCAACCAAGTGCATCTACTTAGAAGCTCAAAGGTCCAAGATCTAGTTCTCTACTAAAAGCCCAGAAATCTGCCTACATTGTCCAGCAAGCATGGCCCATTTGAGCAGCCTAAACCAGCCAAAATACATTCAAAAATAGGCCCAAGGAAGCCCAAAAGTATAGAGAAAAGTCCAGGAAGCAAACCGAAATGGCTAGGGGCAGTTTGGGCAGTGTATATTTCAACAGTCAAAAAACTAGCTGTTGGAATTCCTTGGGGTTTGAGCTCCAACGGTCATATTGTCTTTGAGGCTCTATCTACTGGCTATTTTCTCTTTTTCTCTATAAATAGAGCCTCATTGTATCCCCAAAATCATGATTCAATGCTCTCAAGCACCAATGTATTCTCTCATTGTTTTTTCAATAAAACCAGAATTTATTTCACACTTTCTTTGTTTTTAGACTTTGATATTTCAACATGGTATCAGAGCATACTTCGATCCCTTCCTCTTCAAGGTTGGGTGACCCTCCACCTTCCATCAACATAAACCAATTCCAAAATATTTCCTCCATTCAATTAAAAGGAGGAAATTACTATCAATGGGCTAGTATGATGAGAAGGGCTCTAAATCTTCACAATCTAGAGGGTCACATTCTTGATGAGCCACTTGAAGACTCCAATCCAACCTTTAGAGAGTGGAGGAAAAGGGATGATCATGTATTCTTTCTACTTCTCAACTCCATGGATGAAACTCACAAGGCCATGGTGACGTGTGCTTCAATTGCCAAAGTAATATGGGACACAATGTTCTCACTCTATGGTCAAGAGTCCAACCTTGGAAGAATCTTTGAACTCAAAAAGCAAATTGCAACCATCAAGAAAGAAGGAAAGACACTTCCTCAATATTTTGGAGTTCTCACCGACATGTGGAACGAGCTATTGACTCTTCGGCCAGACTCTATCGATCTAAAGATCATTCAAAAAAGAAGGGAGGAAGACAAAATCTTCTCTTTGCTCATGGGGCTAGATGAGTCATATACACATCTTTGGCAAGAAATACTTCGAATGAAGGAATTTCCTTCATTTGGAGAGGTTCAAAATATGATTCAACGTGCCGAGATTAGCATGCGGATTGAGGAAAGCTCAAAACAAAGGATGGAAGTTCATGGCTTTGCGGCTGCTTAAGAAGAACTCATGGCTGCCAAGGTGCTTCAAATGCCCAAAAGAGATGTATGCTCTCATTGCAAGAAGAAGGGTCATACAAAAGACAAATGTTGGCACTTGCATCCACACTTGAGGCCAAAATCATTCAAGCCGAGAGATCAAAATGCTGCCTTCATTCCTTCAAACTCCAGCCCTCATGCCATGGCCCAACAAGCTGTCACTCAAACATCCTCTATGGCCGAGATAGCAGCCCTCAAAGCCACTCTTGAAGATGCAACAAAAAGGCTGCAACAACTCACCCCCTTTGCTGGTACAATTCAAAAACCCCCTACTCATTTAAATTCTGAAAATTTTCTCATTGATTCGGGCACCGATCATCATATGGTTAGGGATAAATCAAAAATCAAACGTTTTAAAAAACTCCCTAACCATAAGATAGTTCGAGTGGCAAAAGGGCAAGGTTTGAAAGTAAGCCATATTGGGGAAATTAATATTTTTGGAAAAACAACTGATACTTTATATGTTCCCCAACTTACTTCAAACTTGTTATCCATAGGAAGAATCACTAAGGATCAAGAATGTAGAGTTGTTTTTTATCCAAATTCTGTCTCTTTTCAGGACCTCAAGTCGAATCAATTGATTGGCAAGGGTACTAGAAGAGGAGACCTCTACTTTTTGGATCAAGAACAATGTGCATTCACAGCTTGCGTCAAGGAAGACTCATCTCTTTGGCATGGGCGATTAGGGCATCCTAGTGATCGAACTTTAAAACGTCTATTTCCAACTTTTAATTTTGAGAATAGACATTGTAAAGCTTGTGTTTTGGCAAAGGAAACCCGAACAATGTATCCAAGTTCTGAAACAATATATGAAAATGCATTTGATTTAGTACATTCTGATGTTTGGACTTCTCCTATCTTCTCACACTTAGGATACAAATACTTCATTACTTTCATTGACCATAAGACTAGATACACTTGGATTTACCTTTTGAACAGCAAGGACCAAGCTCTTGAAGCTCTCAAGAGCTATGTAAAATATGTGATCAAATTTTATAATGCCAACATAAAGGTCCTTAGATCAGATCATGGGGGCGAGTACACAAGTCACAACTTTGAGAACTTTCTCAAAGATCATAGCATTATTCATCAAATGTCTTGTGTTTATACGCCCCAACAAAATGGGGTAGCCGAGAGGAAAAATAGGCACATTTTGGAAACCGCTAGGGCCATAATGTTCTACGCAAACGTACCTAAAAGGTTTTGGTGTGATGCGGTCAAAACGGCTGTCCATGTTATAAATCTAATGCCTTCTGAAATATTAAAGGGCATGTCTCCTCTAGAAATGCTTTTAGAAAGGAAACCTAAGATAACACACCTTAGGACATTTGGCTGTGTGTGTTATATTCATATACCATCTCATATGAGGGATAAGTTAGATCACAAGGGTAGAAAATGCCTATTCTTCGGTTATGCTTCTTTTGAAAAAGGATATAGGTGTTATGATCCAAGTACTAACCGAACATACACATCTAAGGATGTGATATTTTTAGAGGAAGAATTCTTTTTTGCAGAAGAAGAAACACCCAAAGCATCAAGCAAAGAAGATTCTCATAGTACATGGGATTTCCTGCTCCCTTCATATCAACCATCTCCATCGATTGAAGAAGGCACCTCCCAAGAGACTAATAATCACTCTCAAAGTATTGAAGAAGGATCAAACTCCATAGAAGAGGAGGCAGCTCACACTTCAGGGGGAGAACAAGAAACAGAAGAAGAAGAGCCTTCAGAACAAGTTGTGGATGAATCCGTTGAGCCCGATGAGCCACCTCCCCAACTTAGGCAATCCACCAGACTTAGGGTCCCTCCATCGGAATGGATTAATCGAAGGGTTTATTATAATTCAAAGGTAACATCACATCCCATTTCTGATTACTATACTACCTCACACATTTCTTTGAGCCACCAAGCCTTCTTGAGTGGCATAGATAAAGAACAGGAGCCTAGGACATTCAATGAAGCACCTAGAGATCCAAGATGGAGGAAGGCAACAAAGGAGGAACTAGATGCTCTATCCAAGAATGGCACTTGGGAAATCACCTCTCTTCCCAAAGGAAAGAGTGCCGTAGGTTGCAAGTGGGTATATAAAATCAAGTATAAGAGTGAGGGTCGATAGAGAGGTTCAAAGCAAGGCTTGTGGTGAAGGGATTTACACAAGTTTATGGGATAGACTACAAGGAAACCTATGCTCCCGTTGCCAAAATGAATACAATTAGAGTTTTGATGTCTCTTGTGGTGAACCATGGATGGAGCATGTTTCAAATGGATGTAGCAAATGCATTTCTTCAGGGAGATCTCGAAGAAGAAGTGTACATGCAACTTCCTCAAGGGCTCCAACAATAAGGAGAAAATGTGTGCAAACTATGCAAGACTATCTATGGGCTGAAGCAATCTCCAAGAGTATAGTATGCAAAATTAAGTCATGCTTTCCTTAGTAGTGGATTTGTTAAATGCCATAGCGACTCATCTGTTTTTATTAGAAAGAATAATGATAAAGTAGTAATAGCCTTAGTTTATGTAGATGATATCATCATTACAGGAAATGACATTCATTTAATAGATATAGTTAGAAATTTTTTAAGTTCTAGGTTTGAGATTAAAGATTTAGGAAGACTAAAGTATTTCCTAGGAATTGAGTTATCCTATTGTAATAATGGGCTAGTTCTATCCCAAAGGAAATATGCTCTTGATCTTTTGCAGGAAACAGGGAAGCTCGGAGGAAAGCCGGCTTGTAGCCCTATTGTCACCACTAGACCTTTAGTAGATGATGAGGAGCTATTTGAGGACATAGAGAGATATCAGAGGCTTGTAGGACGGTTAATCTACCTCACCATCACTAGGCCAGACATAGCCTTCGTCGTGAGCCAAATTAGTCAACATATGCATTCTCCAAAGAAAGGTCATTGGAGAGCAGCTGAGCGTATCCTTCACTACATCAATAAATCTCCCGGACTAGGTATTTGAATGAAGAACAATGGAAGCTCCCAAATTGAAGGCTTTTGCGATGCAGATTGGGCTAGCGATTCAAAGGATAGGAGATCAACCACCGGTTACTGCATGTTCGTAGGAGGTAACTTGGTAGCATGGAAGAGCAAAAAATAACATGTGGTGTCAAGATCGAGCGCGGAGGCTGAGTATAGGGCAATGACATCAGTGGCTAGTGAGATCGTATGGTTAAAGGCCTTAGTAGAAGAATTAGGGTTCAATGTTTCTACACCAATCAACTTACATTGTGACAATCAATCGGCTATTCATATTGCATCAAATCTAGTCTTCCATGAAAGGACCAAACACATAGAAGTTGGTTGTCACTTCATTCGACAAAAGGTGGAAGAAAAGCTTATAACCACTCCCCACATCAAAGGAAAAGAACAACTGGCGGATATCTTCACAAAAGGGGGAACCGTAATACATCTTCAAGAAATCATGAACAAGTTGGGCACTATCGACATCTACACACCCAACTTGAGGGGGAGTGTTGAAAAGAAGGATAACTTAACCCATCCTCATCACCAACCAAGTGCATCTACTTAGAAGCCCAAAGGTCCAAGCTCTAGTTCTCTACTAAAAGCCCAGAAATCTGCCTACATTGTCCAGCAAGCATGGCCCATTTGGGCAGCCTAAACCAGCTAAAATACATTCAAAAATAGGCCCAAGGAAGCCCAAAAGTATGGAGAAAAGTCCAGGAAGCAAACCGAAATGGCTAGGGGCAGTTTGGGCAGTGTATATTTCAATAGTCAAAAAACTAGCTGTTGGAATTCCTTGGGGTTTGAGCTCCAATGGTCATATTGTCTTTGAGGCTCTAGCTACTGGTTATTTTCTCCTTTTCTCTATAAATAGAGCCTCATTATATCCCCCAAAATCATGATTCAATGCTCTCAAGCACCAATGTATTCTCTCATTGTTTTTTCAATAAAACCAGAATTTATTTCACACTTTCTTTGTTTTTAGACTTTGATATTTCAACACTTAGCCTCCCCTTCATTTGAATCAGAACAATAATCGCCTCTATTCTTTTTCATTCTTCATTCGATCGAAGCTCTCTGTTCGTTCTTCTGTACCCAACCTGCTCGATCGAAGACCCAAGCCGCGACTATTCTTCCTTCATCACTCTGCACCCCAACTGGTTAAGCATCTCAACTGCACACAACTATTCAGCTAACAGTCTCTGCAAATTTAATCCTTCGATGGGAAAGAAATGAGTGGCAGAGCATAGTCCTCTCCTCCAACCGCCAAAGACCTAGAATGCTGCTACCTAGGACTGAATCTTCACACAGGAAGCCGCGGGTGATGCTTCCTCGGTGTTCTACAACTTCATCCAATGCCAACGAGCCGACTGCAGGACTACCAATGGAACCAGAAGAGTCCCCAATTGTACCTGCCGAGCAACCATCTGCTGACCAAGAGCTCCCATTCCCGTCACCACCTTAGGGGAGTTCTCTCTCTCCCTTCTTCATTGTCTTCAATTTTAGCATTTCATTTCATTGTTTTCATTTTTTAGTTAACTTTTTAGTTGGTATATCTCTTTTGCTACGACGAATTTTTATTTTCTGTTTCTAGTTTTTGGGCTAGGATAGTGTTAGTGGTGATTTCTTTTTGCATTGTGCCTAAACGTCTTCTTTTTACTTCATTGAGGACAATGCAGCATTTAAGTGTGGGGGAGGAATTCTTGAATCCATGTCATCTTTCTATTTTCCTTCCAATTCCACAATCTTTTGATTTTCATCTGAAAATGATCTTTGAGTTAGTATACATTGTCGATTTGAGTTGAAACTCATGAAAGAGACGAGTATGATTAGTTGTATTTTGGATAAAAATTATTTTAAACATCCCATTGACTTTGATGATTGAATAGATGCAAATGTGTAAGATTCGATACAATATTATACACTTTTATGAGCATTTGAGCCTTGAGAGCATATTATCATCTTTGCTCTAATTTTTTTTCATATGTGTGCATCAATCATAGTGTGTTTATTCTAGAACTTGCTTTGCAATGCTTTTTAAAACCACATTCATGAATTTATGCATTAATATGATGGGGGCAATTACGTTTACACACTTTTGGCTATCTTAAAATGACCTTCCCATGCATACTTATCCCTTAGTGAACCAAATTGAGCCTTTATCCCTTCTTCTTTGTTTATAACCTCATAAATTGACACAATGACTTCTTTTTACGTTTAACCTTCTTTTGGTCCTCATATCAAAGAAACATGTGTTAGGGCTTGAATAGATGAGAATTTGCAAAAGGAAATGGGATAATTTTATGTTGGGGAGTTTGAAATTTGTATATACACTACATGTTCTTCCTCGAGATTGATATTTGATTGTTCTCTCTCTTCAAAAAAAAAAAGAAAAAGAAAGAAAGAAGAAAAAAAAGAGAGAAGAGAAGAGAAAAGTATTTAGAAATATGATCGAGGAATGATAAGGTCTTGATTGAATCATTTTTCTTGGATTGATTGTACTTCATGTTATGGGATGAGTTGATAGTAGGAATATTTTGTAATTTTTGACATGCTTCTTTGGTATACATTACATATCATTTTTTACCTTTTACCCTACCTTTACCCAAACCACGTTACAACCTTTACAAAGACCCCCGGATCTTTTTTTTTGAATTCATATATTCAGTGGTGGAGATTTGATTAATAAGCAAGTTTATAGTAATAGCATACTATGCTTTGATTTTGAGAGTTATCGATAAATTCCCTTTAAACACTTGAGTGCATAGAGTGATCTCCTTGCGAGGGTAACAGATCTTGTTGTATTGAATTCTGATGATATTGTTGAGTCTATTGGGATGCCTATATATTTTCTTTTAAAGTTATACAAGCTATGATTACTTGCTCTCTGGATTGTGGTTCTGACTTGAATGTTGCAATGTGTGCTGCTTGAGGTAGTTGAATGATGAAATGAAAGAGGGGAAAGAATGAAAAAGGAGAATAGTTGAGAGATATTGGTCTAGTAAATGCTTGAGGACAAGCATTGGTTTGGTGCGGGGGAATTTGATAACATACAATTTATTGAATTTATTTTTGTTATCATGGTTTGAATTTGAATTGTTTAATGTCCTAATGATTGTTTTTGTTGAATTTTCATTTTAGGAGATTAAATTTGAAGGCTTGAAGCAAATTGGGCTTATTCAAGTAATTTTGGAGCTAATTGGGTCAAGACATCATTTTGGGTTTTGAAGAAGAGAAGCTTGAATTCTAATTTGAGTATTGTAGTTGAATTTTTAATTTTAGTAGGAAATCTATTTTAGTAGGAGAAAAGATTGTAATTTTTTCCTAATTTTAAAGACTCCTAATTGATTTAGAAGTCTAGGGGGAAGAAAAGTACTACTAAATATTCACATTTCTATTTTTAAGAAAGGGGCTGGGGGCTATAAATTCACATTGAGGGAACCAAGTTTTGTACAACATTTTTTCCATTCCATATAGGGTCGGCTATTGCCCTTCATCACCAGGGGACATATTCAAAGGGAGGCTTGTTGCATTCTTCAGGAAAATCAAGTCACGACTGCCCATTTGCTTCCTCATTAGGTTTTTATTTTATTTTATTTCATTAGGAACATTATTTTCCTTATTTTTCTTGTGATGATGCTTTCCACCATGAGTGGCTAAATTTTTATTTCTAATTTAAGGGAAATTTTAATCGATTGTTCTTCATTATGAGGTTATGTTCTAAATTTAATTTCTTGCTTTTATTCAAATATTCGTTGATTCTTGATTTAATTTTAGGGAAACCTAATATTGGTTAATCTGACAATTTAATTCAATATTAGTTTTTCCATTGCTATCTAGGAATTCAGTGATCCGTAATTATCATGAACGAATGGTACAAGTAGTAACTAGGTTATTTTGTTATGGGTCTTTTACCGGTATTCAATTGACCTAGGAAATCAATGGAACAAAATTGAGTAATTGCGACTATCCCAATTATTTATATTTTGGTTTAACTATTTTCACAGAACGTAATGCTATCATTATATTGATATGGAACGCTATCGTGCCCAGTAGGTTAATGATAAGTTTCGATTAGATGCTGGGTTTGGTCGATTAAATTAGAAAAACACAAGATTTATTATAGCTATCCTAATAGATCTAAGGTTAAATGCTTGAATCGCAAGAATAATATTTAAACCGATGATCAATGAGACAATCGAATATATGAACCCTTGGATCAGTATTTAATAGATTGAACTTTCTTTCTAATTTTAGTTTGTTGCACTATTGCTTGTCTCTAAATTTTAGGTTAGTAATTTTTATTTAATAAATTTTATTTTAGCAATTTATTTGAAAACCCCATAATTTTATTTTTAACATCAACTAGGAGATTAAGTTATTTAGTTTCCTTGGGATTCGATCTGGTAACCACTATTGCTACAGTTTGTTGCATTGGGGGAATCAGTTTTTAATTTGAGGGTTTCAACAACCCGACCAGGGTCATAAGGAGTGCTTGACCGAGAGAGTACTCAGCCGTGAGACTGCAAGTGTGTTCGGTTGCTTAAAGACGATATGGCCCAGTGGTCTTGAGCAGCTTAGTTTTGTGGTAATGGACTATTGGACTACGTACCATCACTCTAAATGTGTTTCTATATCATTGAGTGTTGACTTATAGCCAAAGCACCCGGATTTGGTCAAGATAATTTTCCACCTTATTTGTATAAAGCGAAAACCAGGAAAAATGTTAGAAAGCTTATTTCCATAAAGATCATGGAAAGCATTAAAGTATGACAACTTGGTTCTAGTGTTCTTCTCGTAATTATTACAGATTATGTGGAGACTGGACCGAGACAATTATTATCTATATAATTTGCAACCATTTTTAATTTTAGTTTATGAAACAAGTTTAGATCATTCTGTCCACTGTAATGACCAATCGGGAATGAAATACCTCCAAATAATGTTAAAGCATTTTGTTTCTGCTAGGGCTAAGAAGTGTGTTTTGCTTATGTTCTATAGAGATGGAATCTCATATGTGGTTTATCCTGGGATTCTTTTTTTTTTCTTCTTCTTCTCAAATAGGTCCATATAGTTTATGCTTCTTGTGCACATATGTGGTTAAAAATGCAGCAATGGAGGGAGAAATTGTGAGATGGAGTTATATTTAGACTCTTACTATATTTTTTTTGGGGGGGTTAGGATGTTGACTATCTAAAAATTGCATCTTGGAGGCTTGACAAAAAGCAACTGCCACATTTAAGGGATCACCACTTCCGGGCTTTCCAATTAGATATATATATAAGTCGATTTATCTTAAATCGATTTCAAATAGTGCCTGATCAGTTTGCCAGTGAGGAAAAAAAACATAGAAGACGATTTTGTTGAAATCTACTTTAAAGTCAATTTCAGTAATATCTACTTTGACTCATTGAATCTCCCTCCCTCTCTCTCTCTCTCTCTCTCTTACATTCAGTGTTTTGAAACTCAGACCGAATCGTCCAGTCTGACTAGGAACCGGACCAGCAGCTAGTTCGGATTTATTTACAGAACTGGTTTTTGAAAAAACTGGTCAAAACTCGGGTTGAACTAGGAAAACCGGATTGAATAAGTCTGGTCTAACTCCTTTTTTAATACAAAATATGTGAGAGAAAATTGCAATCATCTCTATTCGGACCTAAGAATAGGAGATGAAAAAGTATACAACCTTTACTACTAGGCCACAAATTATTATTGTCTTAGTACATTATAATTTAAATATATTTAAGATTTCATAATGACGTCATCTAGTTTTTTCATCCGATCCGATCAATTTGATCTAATGATCCATTGATCCCGTGGTGCTACTGGTTCGTACTTCGGTCTAGATTTCAAAATATTGTTCTCGTTGAATACCTCATTAACTCTCTCTCTCTCTCTCTCTCCTCATTAACTCTTTCTCTCCCTCTCTCCTCTCCCTCCCTCCCCCCAATCTTCTCTTATTCACCCACCAACTCTCTCTCTCTCTCTCTCTCTCCCCCTCCCCCCCATTTAATTTATATTAATATTATAGAATCATTTAATTTATAAAAACAAAATAATTTTTCAAAAATTTGTATAAAATCAAGTAACAGTACTTTAAATCATAGCAAATAATGTATATAAAATAAATAATATTTTTGAAATATAAAAAATATATATAATGTAGTTTTAATTTAATAGATTAACACATTAAATAAAAATTTAAAAATCAATAAAAAATTAAAATATTTTTATCAAATCAATAAATTAAAATAAATTACATTATAAGTAATAAATTTTAAATTATATTCCTTTTTATAATAAAAAATATTAAAAAGTGAGATAAAAAAATATTAAAAAGAATATAAAATATTAAATTGAGATCAAAATCTTTTAAGTTTATATTCTCTTTTTAATATTTTTTAATTACTTTTAAAAGTTTTTTAAAAAATTTTTATATTCTTTTTAATATTTTTTATCTTAATTTTTTTATATATTTTTATTATTAAAAAAGGATATAATTTAAAATTTATTGTTTATAATGTAATTTATTTAAATTTATAGATTTTATGAAAACATTTTAATTTTTTATTGATTTTATAATTTTTATTTATTTTGTTAATTTATTAAATTAAAATTATATTATTGATATTGTTTTATATTTCAAATATATTATTTATTTTATATGAATTACTTAATTTTATATTATTTACTGTGATATAAAGAATTATGATTTTATTAATTTTATACAAATTTTTGAAAGAATCTTAAAATAAGATCAAAATCTTTTGATTTTATAATTAGAACCGATAAGATCCGGCATTCCTAACATTTGAGTTTTTTTCTAATTTGACTGTATTAATATTAACTAATTTAATTTTTTGTGTAGTATATAAATATGAGGATTTTTAAATTTAATAAATTTTTTAAAAAATAAAATAAGTTTTTCATAATATATTATTAGTAATATTGAAAATTCAAGTATGTTGTAGTTGAATTTTTGGGAGTTGGTCAAGCTTTTTATTTAAAATTTTGAGACATAAATTAAATTTTTTTCTCATAATAAATCTTATAACCATGGTTAACTCCTGCAGATTAAATACTCTTTTTCTTCAATAATTTTGTTCATGGGAAAGGGAAGAGAGAGGGAGGGAGGCATCGAATTTTGTGTCCAAGAAAGTGGTGTAAAGGTTCTCTCTTGTTGGTTAGTGTGAAATATGCCCTGACCACATACAACATAGCAGTCCTCAAGTCTTCACGCCCTTGGAAATCCCTCCAACCATAGTTATTAATTATTAAAAACGTATCACGTACCATGCTCAAAATCAAGACAAGATAGAGAGACTGCATTTATGAGGGGAAAGAGAGAGTGGGGCAGGGGGAGCGAGAGAGTGGGGGAAAGAGTGAGAGCAAGAGCGTGGAGGGAAAGTGAGAGAAAGTGAAATTTAATGAGAAAGGGAAAGAGTTTAAGAGGGCATGAGACAAAGTCTCAGGCTTTAATATTATCTTTAGATGAAAAGATCTGAGAAAGAAAAAAATAGATTATAAGAGAAAATTATTTATTTTATTTGAAAATTTTATGTAGAAAGAAAAGAAAGAAAATTGAGTAATTTTTAATATCAATTTTTTTTTTCAAAAGTGAGAAGAAAAAAAGAAAAAAAGAAAAAAAAATGTATCTCATAAATATACCAAATTTACTCTTTAAAAACTAAAAATAAAACTTTTTATTTTTAATGAGTTTCATTTCATTTTTTCTTTCACAAAATTTTCAAACAAAATAAAAAAAAAAATTATAATTTTCATTTATTTTCTTTTTTCTCATAATAACTTTTTTATTTTCCTTCCAAAACTCTAAAATATATTGTAAAAGTACGAGGGAAAAGAGAGAGAGAACGAGAGTGGGGGAAAGAGACCGAGAGCGACAAAGGGAGAGACTAAAATTTAATAAGAGAGGGAAAGAGCATAAGAGGGGGCAAAGTCTCGACTTTAAAAGTAGATTTCAACATTGACTTTTATATTTTTTTCTTTTCATGATCAAATCGATTAGACACCATTTAAAATCAATTTAAATAAAATTGATTTGATTTTAGTTAAATTAATTTTGAAGTCAATTTCTTTGAAATTGACATCTTAATTTGGAAAGAAAAAAAAGGAGTCACGTTACTTAGATTTTGCATAATTTTAAATAACCAAACATGAGGGTTTGGTTTGGTAGATTTGAAAGGCTGCCATTTTTGTTTCTTTTTCTCATTTATTTGTCCACTTAAACACTTCTATTGGAGGTGAGTTTTATCTCCACAGATCCGACTCTTTCTGGACTCGATCGAACGGCTGGTCGTAAGGGTAAAACCTGCAAAAGATCATTGGAGGGTACTCCGGCGAGGGAGACTCCGATACTCAAGTCGAAAGAGTGGTTTTGAAAAGAAAGAGATAACAGACTAAGAGAGGAGGGAGGACAGATCTCCCTTGGTATTTTGTATGCCTTGTGTTGGGTTGGCGAACTTATCTGGACTGATGCCCCCATTGATGTTATATAGTGCTTCCCTGAGATCCTTGCCGCGGCGGGCTTTGTGAAACCCTAGTTTCCTTAACAATTCGTTTAGGGATTCCGGATCTTTGATCATAAAAGATTTGATATTGCAATAACTTAGGTAACTGAATTATACGGGGAGATGTTTTTCCTTATCTACTAAATCCGTTAGGTTTCCTTCTGTATAAGGAAAATAAGTCCCATACTGGAGTGGGGAACTCAATTGGTCATCGATTGGATGAATACGTTCGGTCCCTTCGATGGCTATCGATTGAGGGGTTAGATTCTGTCGAACCCTTTATGAATCGAGTCAAATGGTGGATCCTTTTGGTTAGACAGGGCGACTAAGGCCCTTTGAAGAGGCAAGTCCCTTCGGGTGATCAGAACGACCGAGGCCCATCTGAGAAGGTGAGTTTCCTCGTTGAACTGGTGTGTTGAGGCCCAATTCCAAAAGAAAAAAGGGGGCCCGCTTCATACGATAGGGCCCTCTTTATGGAGGGCATGAGTAGTAGTTTAATGAAGAGTTGTCAAAATTTATAGTATAGCGTGTGCCCTTTTGGCTCCTTGGACCTGTCTTGGACAACGTTTTAAAAGAGTTCTGGTTTTAATCGTATTGTATTCTTTTCTCTCTTTGCAAGCAAACCCTTATTTGTCGAAGCTTTTTGCTAAGGATGTCGAAGAGCTCGTCTTTTTCTCATCAAGGTATTAATGAAGTTCGGAGTACCATTTCTAATGAAGAACTAGAGGCGATGCGGTTGGACATGGCTTTAGGCGACGACTTTACTTTGATAGGACCCACGGACACAAATAGGGCAAATGGGGCGCCCGATAGCTGTGCCTCCATATATAAGCAAGTGGTGAAGTACGAGGTGAGAATCCCGTATACAGGCCCATTGTCCGAAGTGATGCACTATTGGAGGGTGTACCCCCACACTACTTATTCCCAGCACCTAGCATTTTATGGTGGCGATAATTTCCCTATTAGAGTTTTGTTGCCTTCGTTTTGATATGGAGATTCTGGCGATCCTTTTTTCTTTAACAAGATATAAAGGTCAGGGTTCTACCCATGGCTGGTATCGGTTGCAGACTCGCCCTAATTCTCATTAGATGTTCTACTACAGCGAGTCAATAAATAAATTTTGGGCGCAGAAGTTTTTCTTCATGAAATCTCTGAACAAGGAACTCCTGACTGTCTTGCCAGATCCAAAATAGGAACCTTTGTTGCGGGGAAAACCTCTGCTTCTTACTTGCCATTCTCAATTCTTTAGGTCTGTCAGGCGGTATTGTGAGTCCACTCATAGGAACATCTGGGTGGATTCATTGTTAGATGATCAGTTGTTTCTTCTGGCGGGCTTACTGATTGATGAGAGGAAAGCGATCACTAGGCGTCTCTTGCTGGAGTAGAGAGAGAAGGAATTGGTAAGCGATCTAAAGTTGGTAGATCATTCCATTTTAGATATGATTTCGACAGATAGAAGTGTGAGGCCGAATGCTAAAAGGCCGTGTGAACATGTGGAAAGATCTCCCAACGAAGGGCTATCAAAGTCGAAGAGAAAGAGGGCACCTTCTTCTAAATCCCCAGAAAGCCTACATAAGGAGCGCGTATCTTCTCCGATGTTAAAACCTTCGTCACCTTTGGAAACCGGAACCGAAGAGGTAGAGATTCCCTTGTCCAGTGTGCTTTCTTCTTCCGAGGGTGCTGAGGAAGATAGTCAAGGGAGAGAGGTCCTGAGGACAAGGGCATCTTTGGCTATGCTTTTAGAGGAGGAGCCTGCGGGGTTGCGTAGTCCTCAACGGGGGAGGTCAGAAGAGGAGGAGTTTCGGTCGTTCGCTCCTATTAAGCCTTTTGACTTACAAAAGGATGGGCAAAAAGGACAATCTATTGCTGTCTATCTAGGAAGCTAGAGGTTTGATTATATTGATGTCAAGGGATCATTCCAGCTGGCGGAAGGATTTGACTTTCAAGACCCTACTCTGAGTTTAACGAAAGCTTCTCCTGACTGTGTCGACAGGGTCCTTCAATCCCTTCGCTTAATGGTATTATTCTGCTCAAAACCTTAGGGCATTTGTTTCCTTCCTTTGATTGATATGTATAGTTTATTTTTTAGATTGCGACTTTGGCGGAGATTCAGAGGTGGCAGAGGGGGCGACTGGAGGAACAACAAACTGTCTAGAGGCTTAGGTTGTGTTGCTACAGAAGGCCCTCCATGAAGGAGAAACTAATGCTTCGAGGATCTCTAGTGCATCGCTGGAGGAGAAGGATAGGCAGATTCTACTTTCTGAAGAAAGGTTAACGCTGGCTGAGAAGTAGTGCGAAGAGCTAGAAATCGAACGGTGTGTTCTTGTGGGAAACTTGATATTTGCTGAGACTTTAATGCAGCTATGGGAGGGGTCTCTTCGGGAAACTAATCGAAGAGCCGCGCTCCTGGAGGAATCTAATTTGACTCTCAAATATTCTCAACGTAAGCTATTGGAAATGATCAAATGTGCTGAAGCGATAGCTCACGACGCGGGGATGTACGAAGCTCTTCCCCCTCTAGAAAGAGCAACCGATCAGATAGCGTCAAGTGGAGATCTTACCCCTGCGAGTTTGGATCGTATTGAACTGGTTGTGGGACCCCCCATTGGAGGCCTTGGTGTCTCCCTCTCTTTAATTTGACTGTGGTCTTGTATCCTTATTGTGAACATTGAATGTGTTTTTTTTATATTTTTCTTTTTCAGTTGGACAAATGCTTCTTTGATAGATAATTCGTAATCTTGTACAGACTTATCCTCCTTATTAGAGAGGGTGACGGTTCGGTTGGTATGTTCACTAGGGAAGTCGTTTGTTTAACATCCTTTTCAGTAAAGGTTCTTGAATTCATTTGATTAGAAAACCGAGGCTACCTTTGATTAAGACTGGGACCCTTTAGAGAGATAGGTCTCTTCAATTGAACGGGGCGACTAGGACCCTTCGGGGAGATAGGTCCCTTCGATTGAACGGGGCGACTACGTTCTTTCGGAAAGATAGATCCCTTCGATTGAACGGGGCGACCAGAGCCCTTCGGGGATATAGATCCCTTCGATTGAACGGGATGACTAAGACCCTTTCGGGGAGATAGATCCCTTCGATTGAATGGGACGACTAGGGCCCTTTGGGTTTTTTCGAGAAGAGGCTAAGTGATTTATAAAAATGATCACCTGTTATGTGGAGTGCCCATCAGAGGGGAAAACATTAGTGCTCATTCCCAAGAGGGTATAGAGAATGCCGGGTCGTAAGCCGGGAAGTCATATGTCGGAACGTAAGGTTCATGTAGAAGCTGGGGATCATGTATTTAGAGAATCACTCTGTCCTGTGTGTTTCGTGGTGGTCTATCCACTGTGGGATTTTTTGATTCATTTCTTTGTGGTGAATCCCGCCGGTCCGGAGAGGGCCTGTCCCTTCCTTCGATACTAATGAATCTTTGAAACCTTCCACTTCGAACTAAGAATTCCAATTCATCTTTGAGTCGTTTACAATCGTCAGTTATATGTCCATAGTCTCAATGGAAATGGCAATATTTCGATTTGTCTTTTTTAGGATCTTCTTCAGTAGGGCACGGTGGCCACCTTAAGTACGATTTGTTTCTAATTTGAAACAATACCTGGCTGGGGGTCTCGCTCAGAGGAGTGTAAGTGTTGAATCTCTAGGGAGGTGGAGGAAGTGAGTGATTGGTCTTGGGCATAGGTCATCGGGGTAATCGACTGTGTTCCTTTCTGGACGTTCGACTTTCTTTTTGGCCAAAAGCCTCCGCATCTTCAGCTGTAATATACTTTTTGACGCGAGAATAGAACTCTTAGATAGTAGAGGGGGGTTTCTTCGTAATGGAGACTTTCATGCTGGAAGGGCGCAGCCTAGTGAGTAGCGCGGCTAGCGCAATAGAGTGGTTCAAAAATGGAACTTTCATCATTTCTGCCTTAAATCCTTCCAAGAAGTCTCTTAAAGACTCATTTTCCCTTTGATGCAATGACAATAGAGAAGTGGACTTTCTCTTGGCCCCCTACTTATTACGAAATGGGTCTCGAACTATTATCGAATCTGGCAGAAGGCTTTTATGCTAAACGATAAGAGTGAGTTAAACCAGGTCAACGCATTCCCCTTAAGAGTAGTAGGGAAATATTTGTATATGGCTACATCAGTCATGTCCCTTGAAATCATTACTGTCACAAAATGTGTCGTGTGGTCACGGGGATCAGTGGTCCCATCTTATCTTTCCACAGGAGCTAGGAGTATATCGCGAGGCATAGATTCCGAAGAGATCTTTGGATCAAAGGGCGAAGTGTTTGAGTAAATGGGAGTCTGGCTTCCCTAAGAATTGACTCGCTTGAATTTATCGGCAACAAGTTGTTCAACCTATCTTCGGAGGTTATCGGGGTTGTGGTGAGAAGTCACCGAGAGCTCATGATTGAGTAATGGAGTTTGGCGGCCGGGGTGACGCGGTCTAATTCCCCTGGGATGTAACGCCGACACTGCGGTGTTCATATGATTGTACTTCCGTTCCTAGATTTAAATAAAATAATTCTCAATTTATAGATATATATAGAGTGAAATATTTAATTTTATTGATTTCGATTTCAGGGTATTAAAATTTAATTTTTGTTTATAATCAAAAGTATCCGTATTCCAATTCGTGATATGAAGAATATATTTTTCACTTATTAATTTAATTATTTACTCAATTATTTATTTATAGATCTATTTATCTAAATTAAAATTAGAACTTTAATTTTAAAGTGGATATAAATATATATATATATATATGAATATTTATTTAATTATTAATTTAACAATTATTTATCTATTCATTTATAAATTGTTTTATAAAAAAAAAAAAAAAGAGAAATCAAATTAGGGCTAAAAAGCCCTAATTCTCCTTCCCTCTCTTTCCCCTCTCCTCTCTTTCCCCGCCTCTTCACCTTCTCCCTCCGCCCAGCCGCCGCTTCGACCTCACTCCTCTGCCGCAGACGGCCAGCAACCGCCACCCAACCATCGGCCACTTCTCTCTCTACTTCCCCTTCGGTTATCTCTCTATCCCCTCTTTGCTCCCTCCCTCTTTCTCTCGATCTCTCGCCCTCCTTCGACCGAAACCCATTTCTCCATCCATTCCTCCGCTGCCGCTGCGGTCTTCCTCCGCCATCCACCACCGTCAACCGCCTCCGACCACCTTTTATTCCACCCCCTCTGATTTCCCACTCTCGGTTCTCTCTCTCTCCCTCTCTACCTCTCGCGATCTCTCCTTCGTTGTCTCTCTCTCTCTCCCGCGGTTCACCGCCATTCTCTCTCTATCCCTTTCACAGTTCTCTCTACCCTCGGCTCTCTCTCTGTTTCTCCCTATCTCTCTCCCTGCGCACATGCGATTGCACGGGACAGATCCCTTGCTCGCGCGACTGCAGCGCGCGACCCTCCTTTCCCGCGTGTGACTTTCCTTTCCTGTGCAGCTGCAAGCGGCTTCTCCCCCTTGCTCGCTCGCTCTAGCAGTCTGCATTCTCCTTCGAGAGCCCACTGCGATCTTCAGAACAAAGAACCCTAGGCTGCGGTTTCCTGCGATCCTTCCACTGCGTAGGTAAGGACTGAGTCTCAATTTTGCTTTAGGACTTCGAATTTCCTTGGTAATTAGGTTTTATTACTCAGACGTGCTCCAATTTGGAGATATTATAGGATTTCGAATTGGTTTGTGCACGGACATTAGGGTACTGAGCTGTGGAAACCCGAAGTAAGGTAAGATCCTAGTTCCATCGATAATTGAATGAGTTGAGGTTAAATTTAAGATGGGATTCTTGTATATGTCTTGCAAATATGTTGAATTTAAGGAGAATGCGTTTTTTTTTTTTTTTGAAGTGTTTATATGTAATTAATTAGGTTAAATATAGAATTTTATACAAATTGGGTTGTTTCGGATAATAGAATTGTATTGACTTGATTTGAATAGCTTCTCTTAGAGTTTAACCTAACAAATATATGAAAACAGTCGAGATTTGGGATTTAAGTTTGAGGATTGGTACAATCTTTTTCGTTTTAAGTTGTCTTGCATATAGGAAATCAAAATACAATTTCTGTATTATGAAAATAGGCTTCAATACCTTTAAAATGATCTATGGTTGAAGAAATCGGATGGAAATTTAAAAGTGTATGATTTTTCAAAGATTTTTCCATCTTGTAGGAAATTTAGTTATTTTAGATTGGTTTTCGATTTTGAACGGTTTTAGGTTTGAATTTAGATTGGTTTTGATTTCGTTATTTATTTATAAATGGAAAGAAATTGATTACATTGGAGTATATTTATAAATCGAAGAATTCAGGGTTTATACGAACTTAAGGAAAATTGATGAAATTCGTGATTATTTGATTAGATTGACTTCTTAGAGACTCAAGGAGTCGAGTTTGGTTCGATTCGTGGTATTATTGGGGAGTGCACTACCCTCCCCCATACTGTGAGTGGGACTACGACATCTACTATTGATTGACAAATCATGTTTTACCGATTTTTTCAAATGACATGATTTCTATACGTGTGAAAATTGAACTTTTGGATTTTGATAAGTATTTATATATATATTTTTGTGACCATTGGAGTGTCCCAATTACTGATTTTATTGATATGTATCCATGAGTTTGATAACTGAATATTGTGCCACCTTTTCTGATATATTGACATGTTTTAATGCTTCCACTTGCATTGGCACATGGGTTTGAAAGGATTTATATGTACCATTTGGGCTGTATGCCCGGCTGATATTATGATACGATGCATGGGGCTATATGCCCGGCCGATATGGTGTTGGAATGTATGGGGTCACGTGCCTAGCTGATTTGATATTGTTCCGTAGCTACGAAGGACATTTGGTAGCGGCACCCCTTGTGTCCGGATACTCTTCAGCCGGAGGTATCCGCCAGATTGTCATGTGTATGGTTGTCCCAGGTTGAACCCTCATCGGGGGAGGACGTTATCTCTGTCTAGCACTGGGCGGGGGCATCATACACGGCCGACTATTTATATGTATATTATTATTATTATTATTATTTACAGGCTAGTTAAAGTAGTCTGTGGCCAACATTGGGGTAGAGAGCTATTATTTGATAATTGCATTGTGAAAACCCCCAATGCACCCGTTCTTGGTCGAGGTAGACCATTGCCGAGGTTGTTTATTCGGCCGCTCTTCTCATGTGATTTGATTCATAGATGGATGCATATGTTATTTTGTGATGTGTGCTTTGAGATATGTTAAAACTGCACGTTGTTTTTGTATACCTGATTTTGTATTACATGCTTTGACACTCCAAGTTCACACTTGATATTGATAGCACGATGTCCTTCCCCTCACTTGCTGAATATCCTCCCATAGATACTCACCCCTCTTCTTTCCCTCCCCAGACAGGATTATGGTACTAAGGCGACGCATTTGGCTCGAGAGGGTTTGATAGCTTGTTGGTGGATTTGGTATTTCCGACGGTGAGATTTAAGTTTTAATTGAAAATATGAATTCCGTACTTTATGTCGACCCTGCGTGGTTTTGATATTGAGGTCTGTAGTTGGTCGTGTACATATTATGGGATGACTGTATAATTTTTGAACTTTTGTTTGCGAGACTCTTATATTTCACTTGCATTGAGGCATTTGTAAATATTTAAAGTGTTAACTTGGGAATTTGTAATATATTTGTATAAATTTAGACCCGCTCGGTGTGGCGGCTGCTCATACTCTAGTTGGGCATGACAGTAGAGGTCTGTGGCTAGGACTGCTGGTAATTTATTTAGCCTTGCGTTGTTCTGGATGTCGGTTGTGGGATTTGTTGGTTTCGGAGAGGCCGGGATGGTCATTTTATTTTATTTACATGACAATTTTAAATTATACAGGTTTAAACAGATTAAATTTTACATGGGAGACCTCCGATTTATGGGAAGGTTCTGCCCGATTTTCTGTAAAAATACAGCCGGCATCCAGGGCAACGGGCGGCTGTTCACGATCCCGGTTTGGGGCGTGACATGGGACGAATGACCTTCAGGTCTCACGGCATGGCTAAGGCTCTCGAGTTGCTTACTTATGTCTTGGATTTTTGACTCTAACCTGTCCATCTCGAGTTAGTTGGCCAGCGTTGGAGGTGCTGGCACAGGAACCGTGGCAGGGTGTTCTTGGTTCTAAAACGGTGGGGCTGGCTCTGACCGGGGAGGTCAGTCGTGAGTAGGGGACCCAGTTGACCTAACAGGTGCCTAAAAAGGGGCAGTGTTAGGTGGAGTAGCAGCACAACCATCATCGCAGATACGGCCCTTGAAGCGATTCTAGTTATCTATTTCGAAGGCATGTCCGCTTTGACACTTTTGGATGTTTAATGGGGATTCTCAAGTCTATTTTCATAGACGGCGTCAATCTATTGGAGGTGGATTTCATCTCCACAGATCCGACTCCTTCTGGACTCCATCAGATGGCTGGTAGTAAAGCTAAGACTTGTAAAAGACCGTCGAAGAGTACTCCGGTAAGGGAGACTCTAACACTCAAGTCAAAACGAGCGGTTTTGAAAGGAAAGAGATAACAGACTGAGAGAGGAGGGAGGATGGATCTGCCTTAGTATTTTGTGTGCCTTATGTAGGGTTGGCGGATTTACCTGGACTGATGCCCCCATTGATGTTATATAATGTTTCCTTGAGATCCGTGCCACGACGGACTTTGGGAAACCCTAGTTTCCTTAAGAATTCGTCTAAGGATTCCGGATCTTTGATCATAAAAGATGTGATGTTGCGATAACTTAGGCAACTGAATTATACAAGGAGATTATTTCCCTTATTTACTAGATTCGTTAGGTTTCCTTCTATATAAGGAAAATATGTCATATACTGGAGTGGAGAACTCAGTTGGTTATAGATCAGATGAATGCGTTCGGTCCTTTCGATGGCTATCGGTTGAGGGGTTTGGTTCTGTCAAACCCTTTATGAATCGAGTCAAATGGTGGGTCCTTTTGGTTAGATAGGGCGACTAAGGCCCTTCGGGGAGGCAAGTCCCTTCGGGTGATCGGGGCGACTGAGGTCCATCTGAGAAGGTGAGTTTCCTCGTTGAACCGGTGTGTCGCAAGCCCATTTCCAAAAGAAAAAAGAGAGCCCGCTTCGTACGATAAGGCCTCCTCAAAGAGGGTCCATCAACTTTATTGCCACACAAATAAAAATCTTAAAAGTACTTTGGTTGGGTATGATTTTTAATTTTTTAAGGAAAAAAACCAACAAAAAGCTTTAATAATTTTGATTGTGAGAGTATCCATTTTAGCAGAAACTGCTACTTTTACTTATTTTTATCTCAACCTACCTTAATTAAAATATAGATTTTGCAAAGAAAAATGAATTTCTTTTGTAAAATGGTAGTTATAATTCTCTCTCTCTCTCTCCCTCTCTCTCTCTAGAATGGCTTTGAACCACAATACAAGACAAACTACCCTTGCCCACTCCACTATTTATGTATATATTTTGAACATTTTATGAAAGCTTCACTTGTAAATAAAAATGGGATCGGATTTCTCTATCAAATCTCACATTTGGGTTGGACTACTTCAAATACTTCTACTTCGACATATCCCCAGGCAAGTTTTGTCGGTGGACATCACAATTTCTTTTATTTTTGGGAAAAAAATAATAATGCAAAATATCTCTTTGTAATTTTTCCCTTTAACGAGTAGTCCTGAAACTTTAAAATAATTACAAATCTCTCATGATCTACTTAATTACCAAATTATCCTTATAATTCATTTTATCAAAATTTAACAATAGCAGCAACTGTTAAACCTTTATTCCACCAAGTGAAATTAACTATATGAATCATAATACTCATTATGTTTTATCTTATATAAATTTCATGTTACGCAATTTAGCTATATCACGATTTCGGGTAAGTATACCCTAGTCGAGTGTTGTATATAGTACAGAACAAGTGTCCATCTCACAAAAATATTTTGTACTATCAAATATGAATAACACTAATCTAAGTTGAACAAATCAAATCAAGTTATGAAAATTTTAGAAATTACTAAAAATAAGATCTAAAATACAAAATCCTAATATGGTAAAAACCTTAGGATATCGATTTAATTTATTTTTATCTTTCTACACGATCGAATCTCTTCAATCGCTAAGTTCATTGGCTAATGATTTATTATTGATGATGATAGATTTTTCTAAATTAGATTCATCCAATGGTCATGTAGTGAATCCCTAATTCGACTAACCGAAAACCAATGGTCATGCAATTTCGATTAAATCAAACCGCATTAAGTTTTATAAAAATTTATAAATTAAGGTTTCCCTGAATCCCCACACATGAAATTAATCCAATGGTCATGCTCATAATTTCATATGGATTTTATTATTTGAACTAATCTTGTGTAATTATATTGGGCATGCATGCACTTAATCTCAATTCATTCAAAACACAAGTCTAAACGTTTCAAAGTATTAAGAACAATAATAAAATTTCATCAAAATAATAATCATGCCAATGAAACTTAACGGAAAGAATCAAATCAATCCACGTATTAATCAAAAATTAAAATTCATCGAGTCCTAGAAATAATACAATTAGCTAGACATTGAAAAGAACAACAAAAAGATAAGAAGAAATATTATAACCCTTGAATGCACAAACATGGAGGTCGAAATCTCTTGGGATGAAGGCACCTATTAGGGTTTGTAATTGGTGGAGGGAATGGGAGAAAAATAAAAGAAAAATATGGAGAATTGATAGAGAAAAGAATGAATTTTGTTAGAGAACTTTTTGTCCCCTTAAAATTTTGATGATAACAAAACCTGCTATAATGTTCTAACATTTTTACTAAGTATGCAGATTAATCTTATTTGGAAATTCTAATAAAAGTGGGTCATAGAAGTTGTGATAGAAGATGCCATAGAAATAAGGTTTATTTGAATCATAGAGGCAGAGACAGAAACAAAATATATTTTTTCTTATTTATTGAAGATCCAGTCAGTAATGTGAGTATAGATTGGGTACTATTCTTACTCTAAAAATATGTTTAGATGCTTTGACCAAACCATGATTAAGGAGATACCTTATGAGAAAGGAGAACCAAAGGAGGAAGGTGTCCAAGTCAAAACTGTAATCCAAGAAATTATTTAAATTCAAATAAATTTAAATTCAAATATGAAAATTGTGACTATTGACTTCATTCAACTAGGAGAGAAGAATTGGAAGGTATTTAAATTCAAATGAGCTTGAATTTAAATAAGAAAGTTGCGGCTATTAACTTCATTCAACAAGGAAAGAAGAATTTTTCCTAAAGAAGGAAAGTCCAAAGATAAATGTCTTTATCTAGAAAATTCAAAAATTTTCCAAGGAATGTGACATCATTATTTGCACAAATTTAGATAACTACATTCTTGTACACAATTAAGGTCGTTCAAATTCAGAAATTACATTTCAAAGAAGATATGTGGAGCTACAAGTCAAATATTCAGCACTAAAGGCATTAAGGAAAGTTTGAGAAAATCATGTGTAATATTGGATGGTTATTTGGAAGGATCTTTGAATGTTTTAGCAATATTTATCAACAAGGAAAATCTCAAATTATTCAGCATCATAAAATCAGGAAAGTTGCTACTCTTGATGGTGTTTTTGTGCTATTTCTAGAAGGTTAGAAGGTTAAAAAATTAAGTTAAATAAGGGGGACAAAAATCAACAAATATTCAATATTCTGGAGAGCAATTTTTTATATTGAAGTGAAGTAAATTCAGCACATCAAGAGAGGGTCACAAACTCAAAATTTCTACTGTCATTTCTTTAATTATTTGTACTTTAGTTATTGTGAGTTGAGTTTTGAATGGAGTATTGTGAGGTAGATTTTATGAGAGTTGTTTGATCACAGTTATTGGACGAAGATATCTTCGAATAGGGAAAATTAGAAGTTAATAGCGTTTGAAGTGTACTTTGTAATTTCGCATCATAGTGAAAAACTAACAAGTTGCTAGATCCCGGTTTGCTGGCTGGAAGAGTGGACATAGGTACAAGACCGAACCACTATAAAATTAGATTTGTCTCTCTATCCCTTCATTTTTATTTTATTTTTATTTTCAGCTGCATATGTATAAATTGACCATAGGATTATTTTATATTTAAGTGGAGTTAGATTAAGTTTTTTTCTTTTTAAAACCAATCAAGACAACCAATTCAATCCCTCTTCTTGGTTGTCACAAGGACCAACAAGTGATATCAGAGCACGATGCTCTACTCTACAAAAGTGATTACTTTTGAGCAAAAGATCCAATGGCTTCACACTTAGTATTTGGTCAATCCATAAATAGGACTCCATACTTTGATGGAGAAAATTTTTCCAATTGGAACTGTAGGATTGAGACATTTATAGAAGTTTCTGACTACGAAGCTTGGGAGGTTATTACATCTAGAGATCTAGTTGTGAAAGGCCCAATAATAACTAAAAATGATAAGAGAATTATTTTTATAAATTTTAGGGCTAAACATTTACTACTTTATGCTATTTTTCCTACTGAAATTTTCTTTATGTGCTACAATTAAAGAAATTTGGGATAGACTTTGCATCACTCATGAAGGAACCAGCACGGTGAAAGAAACAAAAATAAATTTGTTGATTCAAGAATATGGGCTTTTTCAGTTTCAACAAGGAGAAAATATTAAAAACATGTTTAATCGTTTTTCTATTATTATGAACGAATTAGACTCACTTGGCAAAATGATTTCAACAACTGATTAAGTTAGAAAGATTCACGTTTACTCCCTAGAACATGGGATGCTAAGAAAACAGCTATTGAAGAAACGAAACACAAGATCTAAGCAAGCTATCAGTAAATGAGTTGAGAGGCAAATTGATGTCATATGAAGTAGAAATCTATCTTACTACCGAAACAGAAAACAAAGAGAAAACCATAGCCTTTGCAGTAAAAACGATAAAGGTTCAGGAGATGAAGAGCACCATGATGAAGACTCAGCCATATTTTTAAAAAGAAATGTAAAAAATTTTTCAAATTTAATAAGGCTAATGACTCACAAAAGTTTAAGTTAAATGCAAAAAAAAAGAAAAAATAGCAACGAAAAGGCACAGAAAGAAAAAATTATTTGCTACAAATGTAAAAAGCTGGGTCACGTGAAATATGAGTGTCCTGTCTTGCTACGAAAAATTTCAAAATCAAAAAAGAAAGGGAAGACAATGGTGGCTACTTAGAGTGATTCAGAAGAGGAACATTCATACTTTGAAAATTCTGAAACTTCTGATGAAGTCAACATTTGTCTAATGACCAATACTTAGGTAAACTCTAAAACTCACTCAAATTATTCTTTCCAAGATATTTCTAAAAATGACAAATTACTGAAAATTATCTCAGGTCTCAAGAATAAGAATATGGTCTTAGAAAATGAAAATACAGGGTTAAAAATGAATTAAAGTTCTTAAAAATAGAGTAAAAATTTTGTCAAAATCTATAGAAACCACATTTCAAAAATTTTATGAAAGTGATGAAAAATTGTCAAAACTACTTTTGATCCAAAGAAAAGATTTTTCCAAAACCAGTTTGGAGTACAAAAATGATTCAAAAATTGATTCAAATTCTAACAAAATTGGTTTTGTTAAAACTAAAGAAGAAGGACAAGTTAAATATCCTCAGATTTCTAATAAATGGTACAGAAACACCCATAGAGACACCCATAAAAGTACTCATAGATGCTGTTGCAAAAATATAAATTTTCAGAAAAATATAATGTGGTTTTAAATATAAACCTATATTTGTTCAGAATAATTTTAGGCATAAAAATTACAGACTTAATGTTTTAAGGAATAAAAATAATTTTTTTTATTATATGTGTCACAAATTTGGTCATCTTGTTAGGAGTTGTTATATGAACAAGTTTAGTACAAATCAAAGAAAATTTAATACTCATACTTGTTTTCTAAAGGACCCAATCTAGTTTTGGTTCCTAAGAACAGATAATTTTTTTTTTTTTTTTGCTTAGATTATGCAGGAGTAAGAGGCTAAATTTGAAGGAAAATGATACTTGAACAATAGATATTCGATGCGAGATGCCTCTTTGTCCACAAAGAATCATGGATTTGTGATTTTGTTTGAGATGATCAAAAAGGAAAAATTATTGGTAAAAGCAATATAGGTAACAATTTTTTTGATATTGAAATTATTTTACTCATGAATGGTTTGATGCATAATCTTTTAAATGTAAATCAATTTTATAATGAAGAGTACAGTTTAATATTTGAAAAAGATAAATGCATAAACTATATCAAGATAAAATTTTTGAAGGAATTAGGCTTAAAAGTATTTATATGGTTAAATTGACAATTTTCGATAATTTAAAGAAAAATTGTTTGATGTTCATAAATAATGATATTATTGCATGGTTTAAAAATTTAAAACGTGTAAACTTTAAGCCATTAGAAATGTTGTCTAAAAAAATTAGAGGCTTACCAAAAATATAAGAACTAGTTCAAATTATTGAAGTAAAAAAAAATGCATTATTTTCTAGCAATAGCCTAAAAGTATAAAGTTAGAATACGTCTCAATAGGAAATTGTTGTCTTCAAATCTTATCATTAAAATATCCAAAAAAAAAAAAAGAGTTGAATTGTAAGTATGTGACAATATGCGTACTATTTGCCTAATCAAAAATCTCATAGTTGATTTAAAGTTCAAATAAACAGAGGTTAGAGATTATGTTACAAATGGAGATGTAGTTTGAAATAAATTGAAAGTAAAAATAAGGTTGCAGTTATTTTTACAAAAACCTTTAATAGAGAAAGGTTTGAAAATATTAGAAATGAAATTAGAGTATGTTTTCATGTTAAAAAAAAGGAAGATGAAAATTGCATAAATCAGTGAAGTTGATAGAATATTCCTTTATTATTCTTTATTTCTTTATGTGATATTTGTTCTAATATTTGTTCCATTTTCTTTTTGATGAAACAAAAATGGAGAGAATAAAAATTAAGAAAATGTCATGCATACATTAATGGGGAGAAAATTTATAAAATTCATGAATTGAGAGGGGGATTGAAAATGTACATTCATTTGAAAATATGCATTCTTGATATTTTTGAATATTTATTTTTCATGATTTTGTTATCATAAAAAAAGGGGGATATTATTAGAGAAATTGTTGTCCCGTTAGAATTTTAATGATAACAAAACCTTCTTAGTGTTTTAACATTTTTACTAAATGAGCAGATTAAACCTTATTTGAAAATTTCAATAAAAGTGAATCATAGAAGTTGTGATAGAAGATGTCATAGAAGTAAGGTTTATTTGGACCATAGAGGCAGAGACAGAAATAAAATATATTTTTTCTTATTTATTGAAGACCCAATCAGCAATGTGAGTACAGATTGAGTACTATACTTACTCTAAAAATATGTTTAGATGCTTTTACCAAACTATGATTGATGAGATATCTTATGAGAAAGGAAAGTTTAAAAGAATCAAATGAGAAATGTCTCCAAGTCTAAACTATAATCCATGAAATTATTTAAATTCATATGAATTTAAATTCAAACATAGAAATTACGACTATTGATTTTATTCAACAAAGATAGAAGAATTGGAAGGTATTTAAATTCAAATGAGTTTGAATTTAAACATGGAAATTGTGGCTATTCACTTTATTCAACTAGAAAAGAAGAATTTTTCTTAGAGAAGAAATGTCCAAAGATAAATGTCTTCATCCAGAAAATTCAGAAAGTTTCCAAGGAATGTGACATCATTATTTGCACAAATTTAGCTAACAACATTCTTGTATATAGTTAAGGTTATTCAAATTCGGAAATTGCATTTCAAAGAAGGTATATGAAGCTACAAGTCAAATATTTAGCACTAAAGGCATTAAGGAAAGCTTGAGAAAATCATGAGTAAGATTGGATGGTTATTTGGAAGGATTTTTGAATTTTTCAGCAACATTTATTAGCAAGGAAAATCTCAAATTATTCGGCATAAAAAAAATCAGGAAAGTTGCTACTCTTGATGGTGTTTTTATGGTATTTCTAGAAGGTTAGAAGGCTGAAAATTTGTGTTAAATAAGGGGGACGAAAATCAGCAAATATTTAATATTCTAGAGAGTAATTTTTTATATTGAAGTGAAGTAAATTCAACACATCAAGAGAGGGTCACAAACTCAAAATTCCTGCTGTCATTTCTTTAATTATTTGTACTTTAGCTATTGTGAGTTGAGTTTTGAGTGGAGTATTGTGAGGTAGATTTTATGAGAATTGTTTGATCACCATTATTGGATGAAAATATCTTCGAGTAAGGAAGATCAGAAGTCAATGGTGTTTGAAATGTACTTTGTAATTTCGCATCATATTGGAAAACTAGCAAATTGCTAAATCTCGGCTTGCTGGCTAGAAGAGTGAACGTAGGCGCAAGATCGAACCACTACAAAATTGGATTTGTCTCTCTATCCCTTCATTTTTATTTTCCGCTGCATATGTATAGATTGACCATAAGATTATTTTATATATAAGTGGAGTTAGATTAAATTTTTTTTAAAAGCCAATCAAGACAACCAATTCAACCCTCTTTCTTGGTTGTTACAGGGACCAACAAATTTCGTGGCTGTTAGGGTTACATATATATATAGGAGTGAAAAACCTTGAAAGAATTGGAAACATAGAGTTTTTTCAAAATTTGGTCTTTGATTTTGATTTAGAAAGTTCTTCTTCTTGTTTGGTGATAATCTTCAACTTTTCAAACTCTTGAAAACTCTCTATTTCTTTTCAGTACTGTAGTAATTTTAACTCAATTTTTAGATATCTTCTGATTTGACCTAGCCTTTGAAGTCTTTATAAGAGTTGTAGGACTCGAAGTCTTCTTTCCAACGCCATAAGAATCACCTAAATCGGATATCGAAATAAAAAGTTATGATCGAAATACTGAATACTGTCTGTCCAATCTAAAAATAGTAAATTTGTTTTATTTTTCTTAAATCAATGATCACGAAAATAAATTAATATAAATTCTTAAAATTTGATTCAAATTAATCATAAAACATATAAATAAATGTTAAAAATAATATAATTCAAGTGTATAAAAATATTATTATCAATTCACCAAATTTATAAAATTTTGTTGAAAAAATAAGAAATTTGGGGTTTAAAGGTGACAATAATTGAGGGAAAACATAGAAAATTACAATATGTGATAGCCAAATTTGGATTAAAAAAAAATGTGTGATAGTCAAACTTGCCAATTATTAGACCAAGGATTTCCAATTTGCCCCTCTTTCATTTTATTTTTTTTTCATTTTTTTCTAACCACATTCGGGTCTACATTAATGAATTCATTGAATGTATGCAACAGACAACAAACTACACCTATTAAATAAATATACAACGGATGTTCAAAACCAACCTTTTAGGAATAGGAGTTTTTACTCAAATGTGTCTCCAAAATTTAGTATTTGAATTTTATGAACACGTATATTTTTATAATTTACATAATCTTATGATAAAAAAAATATAATAAAGAACACTCTTATTTTGTTTTTTTCTTTTCTTGTAATTTTGTGAACACATATTTCTATAACTTTTGTAATTCCCATGTAAACAAAGAAAGAGGGGAATACCCTTACTCTGTTTTTTCTTTTACCACATCTATATATTTATAATTTCAAAATAAAAATTATTAATTACAAATAAATAAAAGAGTTCCATAAAATGCATAGATATAAAGACTAGCAAATGAAATATATCCCAATCAAATCAAATGAAGAAATGAAGAAAGCAAGTAATGAACATCACCCAGTTAATGCCCACATCTCAAAGCAACTCATTACAGTTCACAACTTATCAAAAGTAGTTCAAAAAGCAAAAAAGAAAAAGCAAAAGCAAAAGCAAAAGCAAAAGCGAAGAATCATAATTACATCAATCCCCGTCCGCCCAACAACATCAATAACAAATGGAAAACATTTCCAACCCCTGAAGTATCAAAGGCAATTACAGTACTTCACCGCAGGAGAGAATAAAGGGAAACAAGGAGGGGAGGCTGGTGAAAGGTAGTACGAAGATAAAAGGAACATGGACAGTTGACTCTAAATGTAAGTAAGAATGATGAGCCCCAAATTCATTCAACATACAACACCATAGGATTAAGACTGATGCTAAATGAGCACAATCAAGCCAGCTTGATGAACAACCTGCATCACCCATAACCAAAACATGGGTGTCAAAACAAACTTAATCAGTTTGCTGAGAAGATCCATCATCCGAATTGTCCATAAAATGTGGCTGCGGTTGCATGCCACAATGACATAATTCTTCAATCTGCCTTGTTACTACTCGCATTGTGGGGCGCTTGTCAGGATACTGCGCTGCACAGTCAACTGCAAGCTGCAAGAGCTGAACCATCTCCTCCTCAACGTCCTGGCAACTGAGCAGCTCAAGATCAAAAACCTCTGCAGTCCACTCCTCCCTGACTACAGACTGCACCCATCTGGGGAGGTCAACACCCTCCTCATTCAAGAGGGCATGCGTTGGGGCTTTGCCAGTAAGAAGCTCCAAGAGTAACACGCCAAAGCTGTAGACATCGGCCTTTTGGGAAACTTTGCGAGGATCAGTAACTTCTGGTGCACGGTAACTTGCAACACGATTGGGAGTGGAGGAAGGCCCAACAAGGTGGGCTAAGCCAAAATCAGAGACACGGGCATCATATGATTTTGTGAGCAAGATATTGGAGGATTTGATGTTTCCATGGGAGACAGTGGCTCCTTGTGAGTGGATGTATGTGATGCCGCGGGCAGCACCAAGGGCAATGTTGGACCTTATTTTCCAATTCAATGGAGTTCTACCTGCTCCTTTGCTCCCTGGGATCAGAGCATCGCACAGAAGATGAGAGAAAAGTTGCTTATGAAGCAAATAATTATTTTCACCAGTTTATCTAGTCAAAATACTATTTAAATGGTATTTTGGAGAGTCCAATAAAATTTAACTGGAAAGGCAACAACATGAGCTTGATTCCCCAACCAATTATACTTATTGGACAAGCTATACAAGCCATAAACAAAATTATAAATATGAGCTCATCTCAGCATGCTTAATACAGATGTTCCTAAATAATTGAGTTGATGATGTATGACTAAACATCTATAGCTAATGAGAAATGATCATCAGCACTACAATCATGTGATGGCTGCCTAAATAACATAAAGAATGTTGTGCCTAACATTTAGCAGATAGCACAACCCTAGACATATTTTTGGGTTGTTAGTGGATTCCAGAAAAGTGAATTGACTTAGATGGCCAATGAAACAACTACAACATTATCATAGATATAAATTCCACATAAAGCCATCAATTTAAACAGACAGCAAAATATGGTAACATATGGATTCATCATCAAAATCCTACAGAAATTAAGTCAAAGCCAAACATGAACATGTTATAGAGTCGGTCAAAAAAGGAAGCAGAGAAAGATGAGCTCACCATGTAAGAGAGCAGACAAGCTTCCCATAGGCATGTAATCATACACAAGAAGCTTTTCCTCCCTGCTGTAATAATAAGCCCTGAGAGGGACCAAGTTTTCATGGTCCATGGCCCCAACACCTTCAATTTTCTCCTTAAATTCCCCCTCCGAAATCGTCACATCTTTCAATCTCTTCACTGCCACAATAGTCCCCATCTCCAAAACTGCCTTGTATGCAGTCCCAAAAGTACCCTTTCCCAGAACCTCAGCAGAAGCCCTCAACAAGTCCTCCAAATCAAACACCTTCCCAGAATTCCCAAAGAAAACCAACTTCTTATTAGCAGCAGCCCCCACATTTGTGATCTCTGACGTTCCATTACCAGCCATTGCAGCAGCTGCAGCTGCAGCTACCGAATACCCATTTCCCAAACCACCATTGTCAACTCCCCCTACCGATTTCTCCCCCCGATCTTCCACTTCCTGCTGTTTCACCGATGCAATGCCTATGGCACTAGCTTTCTTGTTACTCTTCTTTCGGCACAGAATGAACAGAATCATTGCAATAAAAAGGAAACCGACAACAGATCCAATCACAATACCCGCAATAGCACCTCCAGACAAGTTCTTTTTTTTCTTCTCCTTCCCAAGATTCAACTCCAAATCATCCCCAGAAGGGGAAGGGGAAGGGGAAGGAGCAGTGGTACTAGAACAATCCTTAAGTGGGGCGCCGCACAAGTCATTCCCTTGAAAAGAAGAGACAGGCATTGTCTTCAAACTCACAGGAACAGACCCATTTAACTGATTAAATGACACATTAAACTGTTCAATTTTGGGAATGTCAAGCCCAGAAATTGAACCACTCAACTGATTATTTTCCAAGTATAAAGTCCTCAAACGATTCAATTTATTAAACCAGGTTGAGATCTCCCCAGAAAAATTGTTGTCAGCAAGATTAACCCTCACAAGATCATGCAAAGAAGAGGCCAGGAACTCAGGAATTGGGCCCGAGAAGGAATTGCCTTGCAGATACAAATTCCTAAGCGAAGTACAGAGAGAAAGATCGGAGGGAAGGGAACCTTTCAAAGAGTTGAAGCGAAGAGAAAGGGTTCTGAGTTGGGTGAGATTGCCGAGAGTGTTGGCAGGAAGTTCGCCAAGGAGAGAAGCTCCGGGAAGACGAAGAATAGTAACTCGGTTGTTCTCGCAAACGACACCGTTCCATGAACAAGGTGTCTGGAGACCCGCATTCCAGAGAAGAGTTCGGCCTCCCACGGCTGCGCGGAGTGCCAAAAGTGCAGATCTGTCGGCTGTCAGATCTGAATGTGACCAAGGAGACAGAAAGATAAGGAGAAGTAGAGAGAGAAACAACCTCAAACCCATTATCTCTCTCCACATTAGACCTGCATTGCTGGCTTTTGGAGAGAGAAAGAGAGAGATGGAGGTTTGATTAGTGAGTCGTGTTTGTCTATTCTCCCAGCGGGTGTGGATGGTTTTCTTTATCTTCTGGTTCCGCAGACAGAGGTTGAGAGAGAGACAGACAGAGTGAAGCGAACGACAAGCCTTGATATTTAGATGGGTTCTTCTCACAAGTCTTCCTTTCAAGCCCCAGAGAGAGAGAGAGAGAGAGAGAGAGAGAGAGAGTTTCTTTGTTTACGGTGCAGTCAACTACTTTTCTTTGTTTTCTTCGAGTATCCTTTTTCTGCGGTTTTCCTTTATTTAGGTCTTTTCAATTTGTATTTATTTTATCTTATTAATTATAGTAAAAATTCATTTTTAAAGGAAAAAAACATTATTATTATTATGTTTTTCTAATTTAATCTTTTATTTTCCCAAATAATATCTAAATAAAACAAATTATAATGAAACAAATAAAAAAGAAGGGACCAAAAAATTGGAGGAGAGATTGGAAGGCAATCCAAGTTTCGATATCTTGACCTTTTTTATGCCAAGTGACGGGACATAACTCTAAACTCAATTCAGAATGGTCAGCATCAACAGGGCCCACGTAGAGGGTCCACAAAAGATAGCTATTGTCTGACTTCAACGGTTGTCTATGAAAATCTCTCGAAGGGTCTCAGTTGTCTAAATCTCTCGAACGATAGGACTACAGTTGCCCCACTTACCGAACGTGATTCATCAAGCGAAAGTAACCATCCCGATCGGATATTCGATCATTGGTCCACCGAACGAATGAACGACGAAAACCTTTCATCGACTAAACGATCGATCGGTAGCCAACACCTCTAACGATTCTAAGGAAAGGCCAAAATAAGCTATAACTCCGATCTCCTATTTGAGAGTAGTATTTTTAGGATCTTTCAGTTAATGAAAGGGTCTCTCCAGAAAATAAATATTCCCCGTAGGATGAGAATCACAATTAATTTGTAATATTGAACTCCCGAGATTTTCGAATTGGTTCGATAAGGAAAGTAGGATTTAAGCACTCCGACGGTATACGACTCTCACAGGTATAAAATATCTTAAAATCCTCTAAGTCAGATACGCTCCATTGACCTTACACCTTGAACACTCTAATCACAGGGAACCTCTCCCACTTTGAGCTCTCTGTCTGTTTCTTTACACTCGAAAACCGCTCTTTCTGACTTAAACATCCGAATTTCCCCCGTCGGAGCACCCTCTAACGGTTTTTGCAGGTCTTATATCCTTTCGACGACAGCCGTTCGAGTCAACAATGAGTCGGTATCTATGGAGTCACAACCCACCTTCAACAGATTGGTGTCGTCTATGGGAACAGACTAAAACAACTTCTGTAATTCTGACAATCATGCTTCCGAGAACTAGAGCATCCTCAAGAGCCGCCTCTGCTGTAGAAGGGCGTGCCCCTATACCCACTGAATCTGTCCTCCCTTCGGCACCCGATCACTTGATTCATGACCATATGATTCCTCCTCGACCATCCCATATGGAGCAAGTTTTACAATCTGCGGCCCAAGAACAGCCGGTCGTGGTCCCAATGCCAGGACAGGCGAACCAGCCTCAGATGGAAAGATTAGAGTCAAGACTCCAAAGAATGAGTAAGCAACTGGAAGGACTCAGCCGGGCCCTTGAGCCGGACGGCCGCGTCCACGGCGGAGTCCGATTATGAACGACCAATGAGACAAGTACTCCCTACGAATTATGAGCCATCGGTGACCTCTTGACACAATCCTAAGGACCTGAAGAAGCAAGTCGAACAGCTCATAGCCGCCAAGCTTAAAAAAGCAGGTGCAAAGATGGGGGAAGGTCTCCTCCACCCCCAGGAGAATCACCCTTTGATCCGAAAATTTCTTCAGAACTAATGCTAAGAGACATCGTTCTGCCTTCCATGGAGCGATATGATGGGACAACTGACCCCCGTGACCACACAATTCACTTCATAACAGTTATGGTCTCCAGAAACCTATTGATCAATTTTACTCAATTTGTGCTACAATTATGTCAATTTTGAACAATTAAGATTACGATTATGTCAATTTTGATCAATCGGGGTTACAATTATGTTAATTTGGACCAATTGGAGTTGTAATTGTGTCAATTTTAGTCAATGAGATTATGATTATATCAATTTTGACTGATTGGGGTTGCAATTATGTCTATTTTGATCAATTTGAGTTACGATTATTTCAATTTTGATCAAATGCAGATACAATTATATCAATTCTGCTCAATTGGGGTTACAACTATATCAATTTTGATCAATTTGGGTGACGATAATATAAATTTTGATCAGTTGAGGTTACAATTATAATAAATTTGATCAATTGAGATTACAACTATGTCAATTTTGATCAATTGTGATTACAATTATATCAATTTTGATCAATAATGGTTACGATTATTTTAATTTTAATCAAGTGGGGTTACGATTATAACAATTTTGCTCAATTGAGATTTCAATTAAACCAATATTAATCAATTGAGGTTATAATTATGTTAATTTTGGTCAATTGGGTTTACAATTATGTCAATTTTGATCAATTGGGATTACGATTACATCAATTTTGATCAATCTGGGTTACAATAATATCAATTTTCATTAATTGGGGTAACAAGGATGAGATTATATCAATTTTGATCAATTGAGGCTATAATTATGTCAATTTTGATCATTTACATTTACGATTATTTCAATTTCACTCAATTGGGGTTGCAAATTTATCAATTTTGCTCAATTGGGATTACAATTATATCAATTTTGGTTAATTGGGGTAATGTTTGTGTCAATTTTGAATAATTGGATTTGCAATTATGGTAATTTTGAACATTTGGGATAATGATTATTTCAATTTTGATTAATTGGGTTTATAATCATATCAAGATTATAATTATGTCAATTTTATTCAATAAGGGTTACGATTATGTCAATTTTAATCCACTGTTTTTACAATTATCTCAATTTTGATGAATTAAGGTTATGATTTTATCAATTTTTCACAATTAGGGTCACCATTATGTTAATTTTGATCTATTGGGGTTACGATTATATCAATTTTGATCAATTGGGATTACAATTATATCAATTTTGATCAATTGATGTTATAATTATTTAAATTTTGATTAATTGAGATTATAATTATGTCGGTTTTGATCAATTGGGGTTACAACTATGTCAATTTTGTTCAATTGGGTTTAGAATTATGTCAATTTTAATCGATTAGAGTTACAATTATTTCAATTTTGATCAATTGAGGTTACAACTATATCAATTTTGATTAATTGGTCACAATTATGTCAATTTTCATCAATTGGAATAACAATAATGTCAATTTTAATCAATTAAAGTTACGTGCTCAATTAGGGTTATAATTGTGTCAATTATGATTAATTGAGATTATGATTATATAAATTTTGATCAATTAGAGTAATAATTTTGTCAATTTTGATCAATTTGGGTTATAATTATGTCAATTTTGATCAATTGGGCTTACTGCTATATCGATTTTGATCAATTGGGATTACAATTATTTCAATTTTTATCAATTGGGGTTTCGATTATAACAATTTTGCTCAATTGGGATTAATATTATGTCAATTTTGATTAATTGAGGTTACCATTATATCAATTTTAATTCACTAGGTTTACAATTATGTTAATTTTGATTAATTGAGGTTTCCATTATGTCAATTTTGATCAATTGTGGTTACAATTAAGTTAATTTTGATTAATTCGGGTTACAATTATATCAATTTTGATCAATTAGTGTTATAATTACATTAATTTTGTTCAATTGGGGTTTCAATTATGTCAATTTTGATCAATTGAGGTTACCATTATATAAATTTCGATCAATTGATGTTACCATTATGTCAATTTTGATATAGTGGGGTTACAATTATGTCAAACTTGATCATTCAATTTTGAACAATTGGAGTTATGATTATTTCAGTTTTGATTAGTTGAGATTATGACTATATAAATTTAGCTCAATTGGGGTATCAATAATACAATTTTTAATCAATTGGGGCTATGATTTAATCAACTAGGTTACGATTATATCAATTTTTATCAACTGAGGTTACGATTATTTTAATTTTGATTAATTGATGTTACAATTATATCAATTTTGATCAATTGGAGTTACTATTATATCAATTTTGATCAACTAGTTTTATAATTATTTTAATTTAAATCAATTTGGATTACAATTATGTTAATTTTGATCAATTAGGGTTACAATTATTTCAATTCTGATCAATTGATGTTACAATTACGTCAATTTTGATTAATTAGGGCTATAATTTTGTCAGTTTTGATCAATTGAGATTACAATTATTTCAATTTTGCTCCATAGGAGTTACGATTAATTTAAATTTGATCAATTTGGATTATAATTATGGCAATTTTGATCAATTGGGGTTACAATTATGTCAATTTTGATCAATTGAGATTGCAATTATGTCATTTTTGAACAATTAGAATTATAATTATGTTTATTTTTATCAATTGGGGTTACAATTATGTGAATTTTGATCAATTAGGGTTACGTTATCTCAATTTAGATCAATTTTAGTTATAATTTTGTCAATTTTGATCAATTGAGGTTATGATTATATCAGTTTTGCTTAATTTGACATACAATTATCTCTATTTTGCTTAATTGGAGTTATAAGTATTACAATTTTGATCAATTAAGTTTACGATAATGTCAATTTTGATCAATTATGATTACAGTTATGTTAATTTTAATTAATTGGGATTACAATTATGTCAATTTTAATCAATTATGGATATAAATAAGTCAATTTTGATCAATTAGGATTAAAATTATCAATTGAGTTTACGATTATATCAATTTTGCTTAATTGAGATTATAGTTATGTCAATTTTGATCAATTGAGATTACAATTATTTTAATTTTGATCAATTGGGGCTATAACTATCTCAATTTTACTTAATTGGGATTACAATTATTTAAATTTTGATCAATCAGGGTTACAACTATGTCAATTTTGATCAATTGTGATAACAATTACGTCAATTTTGATCAATTACAATTGTCATTATATCAATTTTGATCTATTGGGTTCATAATTATTTCAATTTTGGTCAACTACGATTACAATTATGTCAATTTTGTTAGATTGAGGCTATAATTTTGTCAATTTTGATCAATTGAGATTATAATTATGTCAATTTTGACCAACTGAGACTATAATTATGTCAATTTTGATCAACTGAGCTTACGCTTATATCAATTTTAAGAAATTAGGGTTACGATTATGTTAATTTTGATCAATTGGGGGTATAATTATGTCACTTTTGACTAATTGGGATTACATTATGTTAATTTTAACCAATTAGGGTTATGATTATGCCAATTTTAATTGGGGTTATAATAATGTAAATTTTGATCAATTTGTGTTATAATTATATCAATTTTGATCACTTGGTGTTACAATTTTATCAATTTTGATCAATTGGGGATGCAATTATATCAATTTTGATCAATTGGAGTTACAATTATAATAATTTTGATCAATTGATTTTACAATTATGTTAAGTTTGATCAATTGAGATTACAATTATATCAATTTTAGTTAATTCGTGTTATAATTTTCTCAATTTTGATCAATTGAGTTTGTAATTATGTTAATTTTGATCAATTGGTATTATAATTATGTTAATTTTAATCAATTTTGATTAATTAGGATTATAATTATGTAAATTTTGATCAATTGAGGTTATAATTATGACAATTTTGATTAATTAGGGTTATAATTATGTCAATTTTGATCAACTGGAGTTATGATTATGTCAATTTTGATCGATTGGTGTCTCAATTTTGTCATTTTTTATCAATTAGGGCTGTAATCAAGTCAATTTTGATCAACTGGAGCTACAATTATGTCAATTTTAATCAATTAGAGTTACAATTATTTCAATTTTGATCAATTGGTATTATAATTATATCACTTTTGATTAATTCAGATTACAATTATGCAAGTTTTGATCAATTTGTGTTACAATTATGTCAATTTTGATCAATTACGTTTACAATAATATCAATTTTGATCAGTTGGTATTACGATTATGTCAATTTTGATCGTATCAATTTTAAACAATTGGGGTCACAATTATATCATTTTTTTTTCATCAATTGGTGTTATAATTGTGTCAATTTTGATGAATTGGTTTTACAATTTTGTCAATTTTGATCAATTGAGGTTGTTGTTATGTCAATTTAATCAATTGGGTTTACAATTATGTTAATTTTGTTCAATTAGGGTTACAATTATGTCTATTTTGGGCAATTAATGTTATAATTATGTTAATTTTGATCAATTGGATTTTTAATTATGTCAGTTTTGATCAATTAGTTTTGTAATTATGTTAATTTTGATCAATTGGGGTTGTAGATATGTTAATTTTGATCAATTGGTGTTACAATTTTGGTAATTTTGATCAATTTGAGTTATAATTATGTCAATTTTGATCAATTGGTGTTACAATTATATCAATTTTGATGAATTGGAGTTGCAATTATGTCAATTTTGATTAATTAGGATATGCAATTATGTCAATTTTGATCAATTAGTGTTACAATTAGAGTTAGTTACATTTCTTGTCCCTAAATTTTGCCTCATTTCACAAATTAGTCCCTATAATTAGGATGCTACCTTGTAATTTTCAAACTTTCAAAATCGTGACGTGTTGATTCTTTCACCACTGACGGTGATAGGATGACCGTTAACTGCTAACGTGGCAGACTGCGTAGGCATACAGACACTGACGTGTCGTGGCTAGATTAGCACCTTTAACACCTCATGTTGCCACTTTAGTGGTGTCGCAATTATGCCAATTTTGATCATTTGAGTTACAATTATATCAATTTTGATTAATTACAATTACAATTATATCAATTATAATCAATTGGTGTTACAATTATGTCACTTTTGATCAGTTGACATCACAATTATGTCAATTTTGATCAATTTTGATTAACTGGGTTTATAATTATGTCAATTTTGATCAATTGGTCTTACAATTTTGTCATTTTTTATCAATTGGGATTACAATTCCATCAATTTTGATCAATTGGTATTACAATTATGTGAATGATCAATTATTGTTATAATTATGTCAATTTTGATCAACTGGATTTACAATTACGTCAATTTTGATCAATTGAGTTATAATTATGTTAATTTCGATCAATTGGGGATACAATTATGTCAATTATGATCAATTAGTGTTAAATTATACCGATTTGATCAATTGACATCCCAATTTTGTTAATTTTGATCAATTGGGATCGTAATTATGTCAATTTTGATCAATTGGAGTTACAATTATATCAATTTAAATCAACTGATGTGACAATTATATTAATTTTGATCAATTAAAATGACAATTATGTTAATTTTGTTTAATTAGTGTTACAGTTGTGTCAGTTTTGATCAATTTTGATTTGATGTTATAATTATGTCAATTTTGATCAAATTTGATCAATTTGTGTTACAATTACATCAATTATGATCAATTGGACTAATAATTATATTAATTTTGATTAGTTTTTATCAATTGTGTTACAATTACGTCAATTATGATCAATTAGTGTTATAATTATGTTAATTTTGATTAATTGGTAATATAATTATATCAATTTTAATCAATTAATATAATAATTATGCTAATTTTGATCAATTTGTGTTACATTTATCTCAATTGTGGTCAATAGGTGTTATAATTATGTTAATTTTGATCAATTGGAGCTACAAATATATCAATTTTGATCAATTAGTGTTACAATTATATGAATTTTGATTAATTTGTATTACAATTATGTTAATTTTGATCAATTAGAGTTATTGTTCTATCGATTTGGATCAATTGGATTTACGATTATGTTATAATAATATCAATTTTGATCGATTGGAGTAACTTTATGTTAATTTTGATCAATTAGAGTTATAATTATGTTAATTTTGTTTAATTAGTATTATAATTATATTAATTTTGATTAATTGGGGTTGTAATTACGTAAATTTTGATCAATTAGACTTATAATTATGTCAATTTTGATCAACTACGATTATAATTATGTCAATTTTGATCAATTGGTATTATAATTATGTCAATTTTAATCTATTGGTGTTATAATTATGTCAATTTTTATCGATTGAGGTTATAATTATATCAATTTTAATCAATTGGTGTTACAATTTTGTAAATATTTTCATCAATTGGGGTTGGAATTATATCAATTTTGATCATTTGGGCTTACAATTATCTCAATTTTGATCAAGTGGTGACACAATTATGTCAATTTTGATCTATTAGTGTCATAACTATGTCAATTTTGATCAACTGTATTATAATTATATTAATTTTGATTAATTGGTGTTACTATTATGTTAATTTTGATTAATTAGAGATATAAATATACCAATTTTGATCAATTAAGGCTACAATTATGTCAAGTTTGATCATTTGGTGGTATAATTATGTCAATTTTGATCAATTAGCGTTACCATTTTATCAATTTTGATTAATTATTGTTACCATTTTATCAATTTTGATCATTTGGGGTTACAATTTCATCAATTTTGATCAATTGTATTAGAATTATGTCAATTTTGATCAATTGGTATTACAATTATGTCAATTTTGTCAATTTTTATCAATTAGTGTTATAATTATGCCAATTTTGACTAATTGAAATTATAATTATATCAATTTTGATTAATTGGTGTAACGGTTATGTTAATTTTGATCAATTTGGGTTACAATTATGATAATTTTGATCATTTAGAGTTACAGTTATATCAATTTTGATCAATTGGAGTTACAATTTTGTAAATTTTAATCAATTAGAGTTACAATTATGTTAATTTTGATTAATTGGTGTGACAATTATGTCAATTTTAATCAATTGGAGTTCTAATTATATCAATTTTGATCAATTGGTGTTATAATTATATCAATTTTGAATAATTGAAGCTACCATTATGTCAATTTTGATCGATTGATGTTACCATTATGTCAATTTTGACCAATTGGCATTACAATTATGTTAATTTTGATCAATTGGAGTTTCAGTCATGTTAATTTTTATTAATTGAAGTTATAATTATATAAATTTTGATCAATCGTATTTCAATTATTTCAATTTTGATAAATCAGATTTACAATTATGTTAATTTTGGTCAATTGGTGTTTTAATTATGTCAATTTTAATCAATTAGAGTTATAACTATATCAATTTTGATCACTTTGAGTTATAATTATTTCAATTTTGATCAATTAGAATTACAATTATGTCAATTTTGAATAATTGGTGTTACAATTACTTCAATTCTAATTAATTAATGTTGCAATTATGTTAATTTTGATTAATCCGAGCTACAATTATTTTAATTTTCGTCAAATGGGGTTATAATTTTGTTAAATTTGATCAATTGGAGTTATAATAATGTCAATTTTGATTAATCAGAGTTATAATTATATTAATTTTGATCAGTTGTGTCACGCCCCGAACCGTGATCGTGAACAGTCGCCCGTTGCCCTGGATGCCGACTGTATTTCTACAGAAAATCGGGCAGAACCTCCCCATAAATCGGAGGTCTCCCAAATACAATTCAATCTGTTTAAACCTGTATAATTCAAAATCATCCTGAAAATAAAACAAATGGCCATCCCGGCCTCTCCAAAACCCATCAACCACAGCAGACATCCAGAACAACGTCAGGCTAAGTAAATCAACAACAGTCCTAATCACAGACCTCTACTGTCATGCCCAACTAGAGTATGAGCAGCCGCCACATCGAGCGGACCTAAATTTTATATAATATACAATAGTTTCCCAAGTAAAGAGTTTAAATGTTTACAAATGTCTCAATGCAAGCATAATAGGAGAGTTTCAGAACAATGTCCATAATTATTACAGTCATCCCATAAAAATATACACGGTCAACTACGGATCTCAACAAGACCTCGCAGGGTCGAAAATAAAATACATAATTCATCTTTCAAATTTAAACTTAAACCTTATCGTCGAGAAGAACCAAACCCGCCTAGGATCAACTGAAATCTCTAGACTCTGAAACGTCGCTTTAGCACAACGATCCTGTCTGAGGGAGGAAAGAAGAGGAGTGAGTATCTATGGGAGGATACTCAGCAAGTGAGGGGAAGGACATCGTGCTATCAATATCAAGTGTAAACTTGGAGTGTCAAAACATTTAATACAATATCGAGTATATGAAAACAGCGTGCAGTTTTAAACATATCTCAAGGCACACATCAGAAAATAACATATGCATCCATCCAAGTATCAAATCACATGAGAAGAGCGGCCGAATAAACAACCCCGGCAATGGTCTACCTCGACCAAGGATGAGCGCATTGGGGGTTTTCACCATGCAAATATCAAATAATGGCTCTCTACCCCAATGTTGGCCACAGACTACTCCATCTAGCCTGTAAATAATAATAATAATAATAATAATAATGATATACGTATAAATAGTCAGCCGTGTATGATGCCCCCGCCCAGTGCTAGACAGAGATACAACTCACGTCCTCCCCCGATGAGGGTTCAACCTGGGACAACCATACACACGACAATCTGGCGGATACCTCCGGTCGAAGCGTATCCGGACACAAGGGGTGCCGCTACCAGACGTCCTTCGTAGCTACGGAACAACATCAAATCAGCCGGGCACGTGGCCCCATGCATCCTAACACCATATCAGCCGGGCATATAGCCCCATGCATCGTATCATAATATCAACCGGGCATACAGCCCAAATGGTAAGTATAAATCCATTCAAATCATATGCCAATGCAAGTGGAAGCATTTAAAACATATCAATATATCAAAAGGGTGGCACAATATTCAGTTATCAAACTCATTGATGCATATCAATAAAATCAGTAGTTAGGACACTCCAATGGTCACAAAAATATGTAGATATACTTATCAAAATCCAAAAGTTCAATTTTCACACGTATAGAAATAATGTCATTTGAAAATCGGTAAAACATGGTTTATCAATCAATAGTAGATGTTGTAGTCCCACTCACTGTATGGGGGAGGGTAGTGCACTCCCCAATAATACCACGAATCGAACCAAACTCGACTCCTCGAGTCTCCAAGAAAGTCAACTTAATCAAATCACGAATTTCATCAATTTTCTGACTATTTTCAGGATTTATCATTTTCCTTAAATTCGTACAAACCCTAAACTCTTTAATTTATAAATGTACTCCAATGTAATCAATTTCATTCCATTTATAAATAAATAACAAAATCCAAACCAATCTAAATTCAAACACCTAAAACCGTTCAAAATCGAAAACCAATCTCAAATAAATAAATTTCCTACAAATTGGAAAAATCTTTGAAAAATCATACACTTTTCAATTCACGTCCGATTTCTTCAACCCATATGTCATTTTCAAGGTATTGAAGTCTACTTTCAAAATACAAAACTTGTATTTTGATTTCCTATATGCAGGGCAACTTAAAATGAAATAGACTGCATATATCCTTAAACTTAAATCCCAATTTCCAACTGTTTACACGCATACGTCGAATTAAACTCTAAGAGAAGTCATTCAAATCAATTCGATATAATTCTATTATCCAAAACAACCCAATTTGTATAACATTTTATATTTAACCTAATTAATTACATATAACGTCAAACACGCATTTCAACTCTATTCTAACATTCATCCTAACATATGCAATACACTCTTACTCTAATTTACTCTAAGTTCATCCAAATAAATCGAATAGCTTAGAAATCCCTCTCACCTAGGGTTCCACAATTTGCAGCCTAAATCGAACGCCTCCTCAGTCCATTCCAAAGCCTGCAAAAGTTTCAATTTGCATTAATTTCAGAAATCTAAATCTAATTCATAAGAAGGCTTGAAACCCTAGAATTAGGGTTAGGGTTTGATCTTACCTTTGCAGTGGAAGTGGGTTGCAGTCTAGGGTTTTCTGTCTCTCAAGGGTGGGTTGCAGTCGCGCACAGAAGAAAGGAGGTGCTAGGAGTTGTCGCGCGCGTGCAAGGAAAGTCGCGTTGCAATCGCACGCGTGCAGGGGCGGTCTCGCGCAGGGGATGGCTGCCCGAGAGGGGTCTCAGCCGCGAGAGGTGGAGAGAGCGCGACTGTGAGTGAGAGAGAGAGTTCGAGGAAGAGAGAGATACGGTAGAGAGATAGAGAGGGAAATCGAAACGGCGAAGAGAAAACAGAGAGAGAAAGGGAGTAGCGGCGACAGTGGTGGTGCTGGTGCGGCTTATCGCAGCGGAGGTAGGTGGAGAACCGCGGCGGAAATCGCGAAGAAATTCGCGAGGGAGTGAGAGACGAAGAGAGAGGGCGACTGTGAAGTAGAGAGGGAGAGAGAGAACCGAGAGTGGGAAGGAGAGAGATAGAGAGATGGAGATGGTGGCTGCGGGTGGTGGCGAAAAGGGGCGGTGAACACGGCGGAGGGAGGTCAGCAGCCGTGGCAGCGGAGGGCGGCAGCGGTGGGAGAGTCGCGCGGGAGAGGGAGACGAGTGAGGGAGAGGAAGAGGCGGAAAGAGAGGGAGGAAATTAGGGCAAAGCCCTAATTTCGATTTTTCGATTTTTTTTAATATTATTATTATTATTATTATTATTATTTAATATATATATATATATATAAAATAATTTATAAATGAGAAGATAAGTATTTGTTAAATTAATAATTAAATAAATATTCATATATATATTTTTATCCACTTTAAAATTAAAGTTCTAATTTTAATTAAATAAATAATTGAGTAAATAATTAAATTAATAAGTGAAAAAATATATTCTTCACATCACGAATTGGAATACGAATACTTTTGATTATAACAAAATTTAAATTTTTAATACCCCAAAATCGAAATCAATAAAATTAAATATTTCACTCTATATATATATATCTATAAATTGAAAATTATTTTATTTAAATCTAGAAATGGAAATACAACCGTATGAACACCGCAGTGTCGGCGTTACATTTTCTAACCCCCTAAAAATAAGTTTCATCCTCGAAACTAAAAGAATGCCTTAGAGTTCCACGACTCCGCGAGTATACATCTGTAACCTCCTGCACCACTGGGACCTCATCGATCCTTGATCCCTCCACGGTGGTGTCTATCATGAGTTAGGTACGTCGTGCACCTTCAGCGTATCTATTGCCTGACCTCCATCACCATTACAACGCAGCGAGGTAACACTCGCCTCTTGCCTGCAAATCTTAACCACGGTCTCTCAAATCTCCAAAATTCTACTTCTTTGGTGAAGCGATCCACTAAAGCTCTCGCATAAGAATAGTTCGACCCGATGTCAATAAAGACACGGGCGTCGACCCTCGATATTTTCATAATTCCCAATGTGAGATAATTAAAGAGATTTGTTGGTAAATATGGAAGAAAACATATACTCACACACATATATCTATATATGTGTGTGTGTATATATATATATATATATATATATCAAAATGTATGTACAAACCAAAATAGTTAAGCCTCTAAGGCTTTAACTAGTGATGGTTCTCAAAAGGAAGTACATGGAACCCAAAAGAAAGTACATGGAAGTTTTCTAAACATGGGGACCAGTGGGAGGAGTACCAATAACTACGTCAAGATCTGCCTGATCGCCCTCCTGCGTCATGGCGTACACACGGGCCTGTGTCCTCTGCTGCTGTTGGGATGATCCTGACACCGTGTTGCTCCCGGCTACTGTCGTGGAGCGGTGTGACTCGAGTGCGCAGGTGCTCCCTGCTGTCCTCCTCGTGGAACACTCGAGTAGTCCGTAACTGTCTGACCCCTAAATCCCAACTCGGGACAAGCACTTCTGATGTGCCCTGGCTTCCCACACCGGAAGCATGTAACAGGAGCCCTACATTCTCCAAAAGGGTGGTGTCTACCACATCGGCGACAATAAGGGTGCCACTGAGCTGAACTATGAGTAGTGGCACTAGGGACCAGTGCTCTGAACCCTTGGGATTGTGATCCCTGCTCAGAATGTGCCTGTCTCAGCTGAGAAGGGCCCCCTGATATCCTGAAGTCCTGCCCCTCTTCGAGCCCTGGCTCGAAGTAGCCTCAGATTTCTTCTTTTGCTCTCTGTTTTCCCACTGTTTGCCCTCAGCATGGACGATCTCCTCCACCCTAAGTGCTGAGTCTACGATCTCCGCAAAGGAGAGACTAGGAATCACCATCATATATCTCCTGATGTTCAAGTTGAGGCCGTCCTCAAACTTGAACCGTAGCTGCCTTGGCGTCGCCAAGTCTGGAACAAAAGCAGCTAGTCTCCTCAACTTTGCCTCGTACTCTGTCACTGTCCTGGTTCCCTGCCGCAAGTGCAAAAACTCTGCCCTCTTGCGGTCCTGCTGGAACTCAGAGAAATACCTGTGATCGAACTCCCATAGGAAGTCCTCCCATCGCAGAGGCCCGGTAGCATCGTCACGAATCGCCTCCCACCAAGTGAGGGCATCACCATCTAAGAGTCTCTCTGCTACCCGTAGCCGGTAGTCCTCGCTCAACCCCAAATCAGTCAAAATTCTACGGGTGCGGTTGATCCAGTACTTCGCTGCGGTGGAATCACCCGTCCCCGCGAAATCCGTGCAGCCTAACTGCCTCGCCTCCATCATCAACTGGATGAGCTCGTGAATACGTCTCAAGGTGGAGGAGGTAGTGTCACTAGGTCCTGAAACAGTGGAAGGACCAACAACTGGTGGCTGAGCTGGTACAACTGGAGGTGGCACGGTCGTAGGAATCGGCGCGGCCATCGGTACTGGTGGAGGTGGCATCTGTATGCCATGTGAACTATACCACTCGAACACCTGTCTATAGGCGTCCAGTGGTGGTGGTGGCACTGCGACTGTAGCAGCTGGTGGAATAGGTACTGAAGGAGGTGCGTGTGAAGAAAACACGTCCTCTGGTCCTCCAGTGGGTTCAGTAGGAGCGAAACTGGTACCTTGCCTAGTCATCATACTACTACAAGGAAAAAGGTACTAGTTAAGTAGAAATGTTAAGATTAGGGTTAGTTACGAAATAACTAACCCCCTAAAATGAATGAGCTTATAAGTTTAAGAACCGATAGAACTAATATATTAGGTTAGATACACACCGTATCTAACCCCCTAAAAAGAATAACTCATATGCCTAAAACCGTTGTACGAGGATCTCATGACTGTAATGAAACTCTCATATGCATTGAGGACTTCTAAATCATACTTGGGAATATTTTGAAAACTCTTCTCTAAAACACAACTCTCAACCTAGAGCTCTGATACCAACCGAACTGTCACGCCCCGA